>CM076573.1:609249154-609423164 GCA_034641835.2 Pinus albicaulis | reverse complement strand
TCCTTAAACTTGTCCCAATCTCATTTGTTTCAACATCCTTAAATAGTGCATTAACCTTATCCACCTTGTAGGCTTCAGCATAAGCCCTAAGAAGAATGTTGTAGGTTACAATGATGGGAAATTTACCAGAACCTTTACTGACCTGATCAGGAAAAACATAAAGCCTATTTCTCTATCATAATGGTGATAGTTTAGGACAGTCCAGAGAGATCAGAAGCTGATGAAGCCATGTCGTCAGGACTAAGAAATTCCTTTATGTTAAATTCCTCCAGAGAATCTATGAGATGGTAAATTTTCCTTGCTAATAGACCAGTTACTTCTGTACTTCATCAAAAGGCCTTGGTGCAAGATGCCAAAAACATAGTGCTGGAATATATCTGCCTTTAAATACATTAGACTGACTTAGAACTTACACATCTTGTTCACAACTTCGATCGTGAACAAGAACCAATGTTAATGCTTCTGTCATCGAAGACCTTCCATGCTTGATGTGCTGATGGAAAGTACAGTTCGCTCAACTGAAATGTCAACCATACTATTGTTGTGCTAATGAAGTAACAATACAAGATACAAGAATATAGCTTCCTGCTTAGAGTCAGAGCTTCTCTAATGATGCTGCCATGCCACATCAACACTTATATCTATGATTTTCTGCTATTACTGTGCTTAAGATATCATACAAACTTATCAATACATATACAATCCCATTACTGTAATGTTTGCCAATATTATTTTGCACTTTCTGCCAATCACTGCAATATATATATATATATATATATATATATATATATATATATATATATATATATATATATATATATTCAGGTTACATAAAAATGGTTGCTTATCAAATTCTAGGTTACAACATACATCATATAGATGCCACTCCTACACATTCAGAGGATGATAGTTGAATCATATTGTTCTAGCATAGATGGCACCGTTGAAATTACATAAGATCACATCTGAGTCATACTATTCTAGAGTAGATGCCACTGCTGCACTTACAGTATCAGGAATCATAAATCGTTTTGCTAAGGATCCTACATCAAGAAATAAGACCATAGTACCCAAAAATCACATATATAAGTCATAGTGTCAAATGACTATGCCGAGAAGCAGGATGATTGTTGGAAATACTGAGAGGGGGGTGAATCAGTGTTTCTTTTCAATTGTTAATTTTACCAGTTAGAACACCTATATTTAGAACACAAAATGAACAATAAGAATAAATGCTTTTATTAATTTATTCTTTACAATAAATCAAGTACAATATATGCAGGGCTCCAACCCTAGATGAAGACACCAATCTTCAATCTCCCAGGCTCCAACCTGTATTTTCCAATCACTGACTTGGATTTCCAAGGCTCCAACCTTGTCAATTCTGAGGCACCAACCTCAAGGGCTCCAACCCTATATCTGGTATAGGCTCCAACCTGGTCTCTTGAGGACTCCTATCTTATAGGGTTCCAACCCTATCTTCCAAGGCACCAACCTTGTCTCTATGAGGCTCCAACCTCCTGCTTCAATTCGTCAAGATATATTTGGTTATACTTCACGGCTCCCAATGTGTTCTTCAACAATCCCTGACAATCTTTAGTTTTCTCCTCACTTAGTCTCCAAGTCACTTCATTAATGACAACCTTTTCTTTGTAGAAGGTGTCACCACTGATCTGCATCGTACCCAAACAATTTCTTCAATTCACCTCATGATATCATCAACAATGCATCATGATAACAATATCTCCAAGTTCAGTTTCAAAGTGTCTTCACAAGATGCTCCAAGATATCATCAAAGTGCTCCAAACAGATCTTCCAAACGCTGGTCTATCCTTGGTGCTGTGACTTACCTCTTCACTGAAGATCTGAAGATATTAATGCTGCAATCAAAATCTAGCCCAAGTTTATGACTGTCCTTTATACCTTAACCATAGCTCAAAATCTAAGGGCTCCACAAACTGAGGTTTATTTGAGGGATAGTATTGTTCCAACAGTCTCTAGGATACTGCACTAATTCGAGCTACAGCAGGTGAGCAAGTCTGAGGATGAGCTGTAACAATCCGAAGCACTATAATGTAAAGTCCAACGCACTCAAAAAAAATTCGAGTCGCTGTACAGCAATAAGAAACCCAAGCTTGAGGTCCGAGGTTGTGTAAGTTCTTCAAAAGTCTGAACCACTGCAATAATGTTGAGATGTTGTAATAATCCTGAGCCACTGTATTTTCTTCAAGGTCCGTGCTGCTAGATTTCAAGAATAATTCACATTCTGAGCTACTGTAATCACAGTAACAGTCCGAGCTATTTTCTGAGCTACAAGAGATTTGCACAAGGTTCTATTCACAAGAAGGCACCAAGGTTATTGCTCTGTTCAATCAGCAAGATTTATTGACAGCACCAGATGATGATCACGGTTCTGTGATGCTTCTCAATGTTCAAACACACCACCAAAGATCCAATAAATGTGACCACAGGTTCAATTTTGCTTCTTGACAATTGTTTCAGCAAGTCCAAATTACTTATCTTCTGATGAATGGCCACAGGTCCGAGCTGTCATTTTGATGAATGCCCATAGGTATGAATATCTCAAGGATGGTTTTCCGATCTTACTGCACAGTCTTTTGCAATTGATGACTGAGCTCCAAATAGTAGTCTGAGGTAAGGTCTGTATAGAAAATGTCACCTCAGATCCAAGAAGATGTGTCTCCTACATGTGGACTGTTCTAGTGTATTACCCACTGAAACCTCAACCAGTCAACATTGCAATTTTTCAGATTTCTAAGAAGTTAAACCAAGTTGCCCATCAAGCTGTGACTGTCCTCAAGATGTTTTAACCCTAAAACAAAAATATTTTCAGCCCAAACAGTGATTGAAAAATCCTCCTCGGCCTCCTTTATCCTTCTGTACTTGTTCTCTGAAATCTTGACCGAATTCACATTTGAAATGAGGTTCTGGAAGTCATATTTATATAGGATTTGACTTATAACGACTAGACTTGTCCTTTTGGAGTGAAGCCGACATGTATGAGTGAGTGTAGGTCGGCCAGCCTTTTAAAAAATATTGTATTTAAACTTGAAAATTCATTTTCTCACAAACTATAAGGAGTTAGGATATGAATGAGATCTCGTTGGAAAGAGGAAAGAGTCCTCTTCAAGATGGTAAAGGAGTCGTTGTGATAGGATGCATATAGGGTGACAAAAAATAAATTTCTTTGTGACTGTTCTGAAATTTTTAGTGCAGACCATGA
Organism: Pinus albicaulis; assembly: GCA_034641835.2. NCBI lineage: Eukaryota > Viridiplantae > Streptophyta > Pinopsida > Pinales > Pinaceae > Pinus > Pinus albicaulis. Next base: position 609,419,920 of record CM076573.1, on the reverse strand, counting down.
GATGAATGTTTTGGAATTTTTTGTGCAGTCCTTGATTCTTAATGGATAAGGGTATAGGGACTAGAATTTAAGGGATTTTCCATAAGAGCTTCAAAGTAGCCTTCCAACCATCATCCATATAATCAGATGTGTTATCATGAGATCTTCCAACTATGTCACCATATGTCATCAAGTATAGTCTAGTTTTTATAGGCACATGATAGGCACTTAGGATTTACATAAATATTTAAGGCATTATGGGCATCTTAGATCTCTTTCTTTAGAGTAAGGACATAATCATCATTTTAGGCTTTATCTTCAAGAGAACGGACACATATTTTGACACTCAAAGACTAGATCACCATCAGCATCATCCTCATGTTTAGAGCATCATTAATGGTTTGACATCTTCATAAAGTAAGAACAAACTTAGCATCTTCATTAATGGCATCCTTAGTACCTAGGGATTGCATGAGGTTTATTGACATCACAAGAATATTTTCCATCTCCAATAATGCCATATTGATATCAATGACAACTTCGTCGAACAATGATAACTATAGATCCCAACAAGATGTGCAAGAGCATGTCTATGAGGGATAGACAAACCATCATCGAGCCATCATCAGAGGATACAACTGTGCCAAGGTTGAATTTGTCATCATTCAATGCTCAGTACTACCATCTGTCCTCAGCAAGAAGCTTATTCCTAGAGTATAGATGATATAAGTATAACTGAGCCATCCCTTAAGTAGCTGCAACAAAGATATGATATACTATGATTGTGTCATTTCAAAGATTGAATAACTTGACAAGAATAAAGTGTCATAAAGCTGAGAATCGAATCAATCTTGGTGTGCTGAGATCATTTCATATAGACTTGAATGTCGAGAGTATACAACTGAGATGAGGCTGAGATCAATGAATGCAACAATACTGGAATCACATTATTGGGACTATACAGATACCAAATTCCACTATGATGAGGTTATTCAAAAGAGTGATAACATTGTCATTATGGTTAGATCATTCCAGAATCCTCCATCATGTAGAAGTCCACGTAGGAGATAGTTCTAAAACACCTGCTTCAGCAATGTTTCAACAAGTCTCTGCTTCAGGATATTTCAAGTCATTAATAACGATGACTTTAAACTAAAGCTCCAAGGGTGCTTAATGTTTGACGTAATGCAGACTTCTATAAGGGAAGCAAAGTAAAGATCAATATGAGCTTCCAAGGTCAGTAAACTGATGCTACTAATGAGCTTCCAAGGTTTCTTCAGGAGATAAGGTCGGCTGTAATTGCACAGGGACAATGAACCGAGGACTGACAGTTTGTAATAGGTCTGCAATGTTGCTTCCATTATCCACCTAATGAGACTTGATTTTAAGCAAAGATGAATGATATGGAAACCAGGGAGGATAGTGACAACAATTTTATTCTCCAGAGAGGTCAAAAATCTGAAGACCAGGTCCGAATGTAGTATTCTCCCACAGATCTGTCAAAAAAGAGGTAACCAAGGTCCCTTGCGGTGGCCCCTCTTCAATGCTAGTGAGGAATCAACCCCTCATATTTTCCTATCTTCCTCTTATGCCGCTCAACTAATACCCAAAACTCTGTCTTCATTGCCAAGAGACTCATATAAGGGTGATACAATGATCCTTGTTCCTTAATTACTATCTTTAAAATGTTACATCTTTGGGAGAGTGAATAAGGAATACCAAAAAGAATGCAAACAGAAGATTTGATAGAAAATCCATTCGAATCCCATTGTTGACAAGTTTCCCAAAATAAATCATCCCGGATTTCCATTTTTTGATAAGGTGCATAAATATGGATATTGCTGTGAGTTTGCTAAGGAATACAGGAAATAACTATGGAGGCAGTTCCTTTCTCATCAACAAATAAACAAGAACGGCAGTGAATTTAATGTGTCAAAAGCAGAATTATAGCACCTAGAGGAAATTAATTCGAGGTGGCCTTTATGGTGTTGCCCTTGTGGCAGTAAAGCTATCAACTAATCACATCTCTGGGTTGATCAAAACACGCTGAAGGTATTAAAGGAGGCTGGTGAAATTGTTTCAGATTTGCAGATAGATCTTGGCAGGCTTTAGTTATAGGCCTTTCCCTATATTTTTTATGTTGGAGATCACATGCATATTAGGAAGAATAGAATGAAGAGTTATTGGCAGTGACATGATGGATTTATTTTGGATATCACATGGATTTAGAAGTCAAAGAAAACTTTATTTGAAGCTAGTCTAGAGATGCTGACCAATGTGCCTATTATGCATGGCCACAAGCATTTGGTCTCGTCCTGCTAACTGCTAGTAGAAAGAGTTTGGAATGCGAGTTTGTATAAAGGCTAAAGTCATAGGTATATAATGTGGTGAATAAGGTATGAAATCAATTCCTCCAACAACAACATTGGATGTATATCAGCACATACAGGCTTTAAATATTCATTTTTTAAAATCATTTTGTCCCCAGCAATTAAAGTACTACCATCTACGGCAATACAACACCATTTTGCAAGAAGGATGACAATAGTCTTTGTAGGATTTGAGGATGAATATATGTCATTTATTATATATGGATTAAGCACATATAATTTGATATTCCTTCCAGTGCCGCACTTTCTATCCACCACTAATATTTAAACGGGATGTCACCTATCTCCTATACAGTTACAGTGAGTGAAAGCTATTGCAAGGGCATTCTATCCCTAGACGTGGTGTTTAATTATAACAGACATGATGGATGACATGTGCACTATGCAATGGATGACACTTTTTCAACATCTTTGTTTATTAATAAACAGATACAGGGTAATTTGGGGAAAGAGCTTGAGGGTTTGATTCTTTTTTAATAGACAGAAAATGAAGAGACCACTCAGGCATAATTCAAAGGTTGACAAATTTGGTGGTCTACTGAGACATGAAGAAGGGCATCATGTGGCAGGAAACCATCGGAAAGGACATCATGCCAGATGTTGTGTATACGTATCAATTGTGGAGCAGAATAATAAAGGGAACAATAACTAAAATCCTCAAGTTCGTGATGATGAGAAGATTTAAAGTAATTTGTTAGAGACAAATGATAGGAAGAACAGTCAATCTGTTTCAAAGCATGCAACATGTATTGATGAGGTGACAAAAGTCTTATAAAAGTGTTGACAGAGGTAAGAGAACTCAAGGAAAACAATGAAGGTTAGGTTGATGAGTTGTGCAAAAATTTACTGTATTGGTCATTCTCTAGAGAGGGCATTAAGGCATTCCAAAAAATATATATCCCTCGCTCTCTTGTTTTACTTATGAGTAATGAGAAGCACCACTAGCACTAGAAGATGGAAACCTAGAAGAGAATATCCAATCAAATGTTACCCTTTGATATTCATGGGTAATCTATCAATTCATCAGCTGGTCCTCCTATATACTTTATAATGCTTGCTTATGCATGTACAAATGAGAGTTGCCTCACAAGTTGCTGCATGCTATTCAACGATGTGCATCCTTTGGAAGAATTGCAAACTAAAAATGTTTTCCGGGTGTTGAGTAATGATGGACAAGTTTCCTATCACACATCATCCCAGATTTCCATTGTTTGATAAGGTGCATAAATATGGATATTGCTGTGAGTATGCTAAGGAAGACAGGAAAGAACTATAGAGCTATTATGCATGGCCACAAGAATTTGGTCTCGTCCTGCAAACTGCTAGTAGAAAGAGTTTGGAATGTGAGTTTGTAAAAAAGGTTGAAGTCATAGGTATATAGCATGGTGAATAAGGTATGAAATCAATTCTTCCAGCAGCAACGTTGGATGTATATCAGCACATACAGGCTTTGAATATTCATTTTTATAAATCATTTTGTCCCCAGCAATTAAAGCACTACCATCTAAGGCAATACAACACCATTTTCAAGAAGAATGAGGATAGTCCTTGCAGGATTTGAGGATGAATACATGCAATTTATTGAACCTATGGATTAAGCATCGCTTGCCTCCCATACCACAAACAAATCCAGATAGTTTTCAAAAATGTAATTGCAATAGCATTTGAAACAATATTGTGTCTAAGTAAGAGGAGAATTTCTAGAGCTGGTCGGAGAAGAAATTTATGGTGTCACAGAGTTTACAAAAGTTCTTTTGGGGATGGATAAACATATCACGTTGTAAAGTACGTCCAAGGTTGTAACCTCTTGCTGAGATATTTCAATTGCAATGGATTAAAACCTATGGATTTGAATTTTATAGATGGATGGATAGTAGAGTTAATTTCTGGAAGAGGGGCTACTTATAATGGATTTATGTAAGAGTGGATTAAAATTTTCATGGTTGTTTATGTGTTCAGAAGATAAAATCTTTTGGAAAATTTTATTGGATGAATTGGTGATTTGAAGTATGTAATTATTATTATTATTATTATCCAATTTTAAGGTCATGACTAAACTAGACACCAAATTGATGTATGAGACTTCCCTGTTTGTGGGACAAGGGACCCACCTCCGCCATAATAAAACAAACAGACAAGCTGACATTGACCCACACTCTAGTTTCCTCCATTCTCAAGCACTGAGGAATCAAATTTATTGTATAATTTCACCAAGTTGGCACTTGTCCAAATCCTCCCAAATCTCATCATCTAAGCAGTCTTCCTAAGGATCCAAATTATTTCTAATATTGCCCCAAACATTGTTGGTTCTTGGGGAATAATGCTTAATTTTGGATCTTAGCTCATGGAGGCCTATTGTTGAGATGTTGACTCCATCAATCCCTTTGTTGGTTCCACAATGCCAAAAATGGATTGAATGAGAGTAGATTTGCCACTTTTTGTCTGCCCCACAACTGCCTCCTTTGTACCTCCAGGGAAAGTGCATGTAAGGCCTTTCAAGAGAAGCAAAAGATGTCGCCCATAATGCACCTGTAAATCAGATAGATCTATTGTTCCTCTAGATCGACAGTTGGATTTGGTCTACAATTCTCCATGATCACTGGTGGCTCGGTGGGAATACGTGAATATTGCTTTATTATCTCCATTGAGATAATCTTGGTCTCCACGAAACAAAGACATCATGCTACCCAGGTTTGTATCATGTTCAGATTTAGACCATATGTTATTGTCAACCTTGCAATGCTTTGTCTAATTACATCTCTAGGGAAGCGAATGAGGAACACCAAAGAGAATGTAATATCACCAATTTTGATTTTTCATTTAACATGGTTAATGAAGTTTACTAGGGGAGTGCCAAGCATAGCACAATTTTGTAATATGGGCATTTGAGACATTTTTGGTACATGGGACTTAGTAGAAATAGAAAATATCAACCTTTGTGGAATGTGGGGGGCACCCCTCAAGGAATAATTGATTTTGTGGAAAGGAGATCAAAATATTTTGATGAGGGACCCCCAAGGAAAGGCGAAGCAACAATTATAAATAGAAGATTGAAGTTAACATTGAGTACCTTTTGATTTGTCATTTTACACATTGTTGCTCAAGTTGTTCAACTGAGTCACAGGTGCTGTTTAGCACCAAAGGTTTACAAAGGGAAATCTCACCATCTTGTTCGACGAACCACAAGTGCCACTCTAGGGAGGAAAGTTCTACTAATATTTGGTAGTTGGGAGGATACCACACATTTCAGGTTTAGCTGGGATGCAGGAAAGGACCCACACAGTTCTTGTTGGAGAGTGGTGTCAGAGATAGGGGCTACACTATCGTTGAAGCATTCCTTGACCAAATTCCAAGAAAAAAGAGAAGGGTTTACAAGAGCAGGAGGTATTTACACGATAGTACAAATTTTTGGAGCAGGGGCCTGCAACATCTTGCCCAGGAACTACGCAGTATTTCGTGGGGGCCAAGTCACCCTCTTCTTCGATGGACCACGAGTGCCACCCCAGGGAGGAAAATTCTACTCATCTTTGGTAGCTGGGAGGATACCACACATTTATGGTTCAACTGGGACGCAGGAAAGGAAATTGTGGTGGATTTTCTACCATTTTGGTGCCAACTCAGCCAGGAGCTGGAGGAGCTAGGGGGAAATTGGGCCAAAATGTCTGAGGTCAACATTTGGCCAATTCCTTCGTGGGTTTTGTGGGTTATTGGAGCAGAACCTGGGGTTAATTTCCCGAAATTTTCTGGGCACCGAATGATGCCCTAACAACCATTGTTCGCAGTCAGCAATGTAGTTTTCATTGGGTCAATGTAGCAATTGTTGGGGACAACCACATTGCATGTTAGAGTAGCCAATTTCATCACATGGGCATTGTTAGGTTTCCTTGGGCAAGACCAAGTGCATGCTTTTTGATCTTACCTTTGTACCCAACATTTATATTAATAAAATGGCTCAGCTCAGCACAATTAATGGATATTTCTTGGTGTTTAATGTGTTGCAAATTATGCGTGTTTGTTTTTTTTACTATGCTTGGTTTGCTTATCATTGCAAATTTCCATTAGGAATATTACAATGGTATCAAAGCATAATCTTGGCTAGCTATGGGGAAGCTAGCAAGATCATGATGGTGTTAGACTCGCATGCACAGTGATTGGTGAGCTTATAGACACTCCAATGATGCAAAAAGGGGAAAGTACACAAGGGCTCTTGGAAGAGTTGATGAGGCAAAGCCAACAATTGGCTTGTGAAAGGGATTGAGGAGCTGGGGTTGTTTGGAATTAGATTGGGGGAAATCGTGGGTGATTTTCTAGCATTTTGCTGGAGGAGAAAGCCCAACATCTGCTACAGGTTACAATTTCTGCTTGTGGAGGGCTAACCATTTTGAGGTCAATTTTGGAGTGGCAAAACTAGAGTAAGCCCTTTCTGGGTTTTTCTGGGTTTTTGACAAGGATCTCAGAAATAATTTGGCACAATTTTCTAGGTAGATTCGCGGGGTCAAACAGGGGTCCCAACTCAGCCAACAACTAGAGGAGCTAGGGGGAAATTGGGCTGAAATTCCGAGGCAAAGCCAATAATTGGCTTGTGAAAGAGATTGAGGAGCTGGGGTTGTTTGAAATTAGATTTGCAGAAATCATGGGTGATTTTCCAGCATTTTGGTGGAGGAGCAAGCTGAGCATCTAGTTGTGGAGGAGGGCCAAGCATTTTGAGGTCAATTTTGGAGCGTCAAAACTAGAGCAAGCCCTTTTTGGTTTGTTTTTGAGAAGGAGCTCATAAATAATTTGGCATAATTTTTTGGGTAGATTCTCTTGGTCAAATAGGGGTCCCAACTCAGCCAACAACTAGAGGAGCTAGGGGGAAATTGGGCTGAAATTTCGAGGTCAACATTTGGCTGATTCCTTCGTGGGTTTTTGTGGGTTATTGGAGGAGAGCCTGAGGTTAATTTCCCAAAAATTTTTGAGCACTAGAGGAGACCATAACAACCATTGTTTGCAGCCAACAATGCAATTTTTCACTGGGTTAGCGGAGAGATTGTGGGGGACAACCACATTGCATGTTAGAGTAGTCGATTTCATCACCTGGGCATTGTTAGCTTGCCTTGGGCAAGCCTAGGTGCATGTTTTTTCATCTTACCTTTGTACCCAATATTTATATTAATAGAATGGCTCAACTCACACAGTTTATGGAGATTTCTGTGTGTTTAATGTGTTGTAAATTTTGTATGTTTGTTTTTTTTACTATACATGCTTTGCTTATCATTGTAAATTTCCATTAGGAATATTATAGAGAATGCAAATGCAAGATTTGATAGTAAATCCATCAGAATACAAATCCATGCATTGGCCCCAACATTGTGGACACTAGGTCTAGTATACATATCAATCAACTAGAGATTTCTCTCCATGAACCAAGACTCCTGGTCAAAACTTCTAATTGGATGAATTGGTGATTTGAAGCATGTAATTTATTATTATTATTATCCAATTTTAAGGTCATGTCTAAACCAGACACCAAATTGGTGTATGAGACTTCCTTGTTTGTGGGACAAGGGACACACCTCCGCCATAATAAAACAAACAGACAAGCTGGCATTGACCCACACTCTAGTTTCCTCCATTCTCAAGCATTGAGGAATCAAATTTATTGTATAATTTCACCAAATTGGTACTTGTCCAAAGCCTCCCAAATCTCATCATCCGAGCAGTCTTCCTAAGGATACAAATTATTTCTTATATTGCCCCAAACATTGTTGGTTCTTGGGGAATAATGCTTAATTTTGGATCTTAGCTCATGGAGGCCTATTGTTGAGATGTTGACTCCATCAATCCCTTTGTTGGTTCCACAATGCCAAAAATGGATTGAATGAGAGTAGATTTTCCACTTTCTGTCTGCCCCACAACTGCCTCCTTTGTACCTCCAGGGAAAGTGCATGTAAGGCTTTTCAAGAGAAACAGAAGATATGGCCCATAATGCACCTGCAAATCAGATAGATCTATTGTTCCTCTAGATCAATAGTTGGATTTGGTCTACAATTCTCCATGATCACTGGTGGCTCGGTGGGAATACGTGAATATTGCATTATTCTCTCCATTGAGATAATCTTGGTCTCCACAAAACAAAGACATCATGTTACCCAGGTTTGTATCATGTTCAGATTTAGACCATATGTTATTGTCAACCTTGCAATGCTTGGTCTAATTACATCTCCAAGCAAGCGAATGAGGAACACCAAAGAGAATGTAATATCACCAATTTTTATTTTTCATTTAACAAGATTAATGAAATTTACTAGGGGAGTGCCAAGCATAGCACAATTTTGTAATCTAGGCATTTGAGACATTTTTGGTACATGGGACTTAGTAGAAATAGAAAATATCAACTTTTGTGGAATGTGGGGGCCACCCCTCAAGGAATAATTGATTTTGTGGAAAGGAGATCAAAATATTTTGATGAGGGACCCCCAGGGAAAGGTGAAGCAACAATTATAAATAGAAGGTTGAAGGCAACATTGAGTACCTTTTGATAATTTGTCATTTTACACATTGTTGCTCAAGTTGTTCAACTGAGTCACAGGGGATGTTTAGCACCAGAGGTTTCCAAAGGGAAATCTCACCATCTTCTTCGGCAAACCATAAGTGCCACTCTAGGGAGGCAAGTTTTACTAATATTTTGGTAGTTGGGAGGATACCACACATTTCAGGTTTAACTGGGATGTAGGAAAGGACCCACACAGTTCTTGTTGGAGAGTGGTGTCGGAGATAGGGGCTACAATATCGTTGAAGCGTTCCTTGACCAAATTCCAAGAAAAAAGAGAAGGATTTACAAGAGCAGGAGGTATTTCCATGACAGTACGAATTTTTGGAGTAGGGGCCTACATCATCTTGCCCAGGAACTACGCAGTCTTTTGTGGGGGCCAACTCACCCTCTTCTTCGGGTGAACCACGAGTGCCACCCCAGGGAGGAAAATTCTACTCATCTTTGGTAGCTAGGAGGATACCACAAATTTATGGTTCAACTAGGACACAGGAAAGGAAATTGTGGGGGATTTTCTAACATTTTGGTGCCAACTCAGCCAGGAGTTGGAGGAGCTAGGGGGAAATTGGGCCAAAATCTCTGAGGTCAACATTTGGCCAATTCCTTCGTAGGTTTTTGTGGGTTATTGGAGCAGAACCTGAGGTTAATTTCCTGAAAATTTCTGGGCACCGAATGAGGCCCTAACAACCATTGTTCGCAGTCAACAGTGCAGTTTTTCACCAGGTCAACGTAGAGATTGTTGGGGACAACCACATTGCATGTTAGAGTAGCCAATTTCATCACATGGGCATTGTTAGGTTTCCTTGGGCAAGATCAAGTGCATGCTTTTTGATCTTACCTTTGTACCCAACATTTATATTAATAAAATGGCTCATCTCAGCACAATTAATGGATATTTCTTGGTGTTTAATGTGTTGTAAATTATGCGAGTTTGTTTTTTTTAATATGCTTGGTTTTCTTATCATTGTAAATTTCCATTAGGAATATTACAATGGTATCAAAGCATAATCTTGGCCAGCTGTGGGGAAGCTAGCAAGATCATGAAGGTGTTAGACTTGCATGCACAGTGATTGGTGAGCTTATAGACACTCCAATGATGCAAAAAGGGGAAAGTACACAAGGGCTCTTGGAGGAGTTGATGAGGCAAAGCCAACAATTGGCTTGTGAAATGGATTGAGGAGCTGGGGTTGTTTGGAATTAGATTGGGGGAAATCGAGGGTGATATTCTAGTATTTTACTGGAGGAGCAAGCCCAACATCTGCTACAGGTTATAGTTTCTTCTTGTGGAGGAAGGCTAAGCATTTTGAGGTCAATTTTGGAGCGGCAAAACTAGAGCAATCCATTTCTAGGTTTTTCACAAGGATCTCAGAAATAATTTGGCATAATTTTCTGGGTAGATTCGCAGGGTCAAATAGGGGTCCCAACTCAGCCAACAACTAGAGGAGCTAGGGGGAAATTGGGCCGAAATTCCGAGGCAAAGCCAATAATTGGCTTGTGAAAGGGATTGAGGAGCTGGGGTTGTTTGAAATTAGATTGGCGGAAATCACGGGTGATTTTATAGCATTTTGGTGGAGGAGCAAGCCGAGCATCTAGTTGTGGAGGAGGGCCAAGCATTTTGAGGTCAATTTTGGAGCGTTAAAACTAGAGCAAGCCCTTTCTGTTTTTTTTTTGGGTTTTTGAGAAGGAGCTCAAATAATTTGGCAGAATTTTTATAATTTTCTGGGTAGATTCGCGGGGTCAAACAAGGGTCCCAACTCAACCAACAATTGGAGGAGCTAGGGGGGAATTGGGCCGAAATTCCGAGGCAAAGCCAATAATTGGCTTGTGAAAGGGATTGAGGAGCTGGGGTTGTTTGAAATTAGATTGGCGGAAATCGTGGGTGATTTTCCAGCATTTTGGTGGAGGAGCAAGCCGAGCATCTAGTTGTGGAGGAGGGCCAAGCATTTTGAGGTCAATTTTGGAGCGTCAAAACTAGAGCAAGCCCTTTCTGGTTTTTTTCTGGGTTTTTGATAAGGAGCTCATAAATAATTTGGTAGAATTTTTTGGGTAGATTCGCTTGATCAAATAGGGGTCCCAACTCAGCCAACAACTAGAGGAGCTAGGGGGGAATTGGGCTGAAATTTCGAGGTCAACATTTGGCCGATTCCTTTGTGGGTTATTGGAGGAGAGCCTGAGGTTAATTTCCTGGAATTTTCTGAGCACCAGAGGAGACCCTAACAACCATTGTTTGCAGCCAAAAATGCAATTTTTCACTAGGTTAGCAGAGAGATTGTGGGGGAAAACCACATTGCATGTTAGAGTAGTTGATTTCATCACTTGGGCATTGTTAGCTTGCCTTGGGCAAGCCTAGGTGCATGTCTTTTCATCTTACCTTCGTACCCAACATTTATATTAATAGAATGGCTCAACTCACACAGTTTATGGAGATTTTTGGGTGTTTAATGTGTTGTAAATTTTGTGTGTTTGTTTTTTTTACTATGCATGCTTTGCTTATCATTGTAAATTTCCATTAGGAATATTATAGAGAATGAAAACGCAAGATTTGATAGTAAATCCATCAGAATACAAATCCATGCATTGGCCCCAACATTGTGGAGACTAGGTCTAGTATACATATCAATCAACTAGATATTTCTCTCCATGAACCAAGATTCCTAGTCAAAACTTCTAATGGTGGCTGCTCCAGAGATTGATTCTCCAAAATTTTGTACGATTGGAGCTCTAGAAACTAATGACAACCGAGCCACTTCCCTAGTTGATGATATGTAATATTAATGATACCATATACAAGTTGAACCCACTGGTATAAACACAATGAATACCTGCCAAGAAATCTGAGACAGGACTACAATGATCCCCAAAAGTTGTATAAATGTGAAAACCAAAGCTCCTAGTTGTGTAGGAATCAATGTGTCCATTGCACTCTGATTAGTTGATGCCTGATTCAGTATTCACCCAAATGGAGTTGCATCAATTATGCAGATCGCTGAAAAGCTGATTGCCAGTTGTGTTCGAGTCCAACCAATGAAAGAAGCACAAAGCTCACAAGAAAACATGAAGAGCTTCTTAATTTCAAAGCAACATAAACGAGAATGAGAAGGGAGTTTCTAACAGGGGAACTCTCGTTTTCTTTTGTAGGGGTTGCCCACACCACCCAATAGTTACTAATTATTTGAAGTAGCTGAAATATTATTTGGGCCATTAGTATTATAGGTATCAAATTACCATTATATGCAACAATAATGTAAGACCAATATATCGACATGTTTACCCATCTTCCTCTACATCAACCCCTTCCCATAGCTGAAATGTATTCACCTCTCTGGAATTTGAGATGCACAGAGCCAAAATGGAGAAGCAATAGCTCTCCATACTCAAACAAGCCATATTAACAAGGGCTTATCTGCACTACACTGCTACCCAACAAAACCAGTGTTAAATATACAAGCACCTGCTCCAACTTTTTATTATGTTGGTTCAAATTTTTTACTAAATGCAGAATATTTACATTGTCCTCTCAAGATCAGATTTAGACATCCATGAAAGCGGTCCAACATTATCTGCCCAGACCCCTGTGTTAAACGAGTTAGTGCTATACCAAGCCACTAGAACCCAACCCTGACTTACATACGAGGAAGTTGGCATGGTTGGTTGCCTTTTAAAAACAATTGTGACTACATTTTCTATGCGGCTTCATGGAGAAAAATCCACAGCCTGGAAATTTTTCTATTTTCAGATTGTTGTTTACAATCTAGTTGTTTGTGCTAAAATGAAATGTAGCACACGTTAGATTTTATTCCTCTTGTAATTTTATTATTGCCATTGTGTTTGTGTTTGTCCTAGAAGAAAATTTAACAGGTCCTATTTTTCTTTTGGCATGCACTTTTGTTTCTGGTAATATGCTTGTCTTTCTACTAAAAGTAAATCTAGCACATGTTAGATTTCTTTCACCTTTCAATGTTGCTATTGAGAATGTCTTGTGTCTACGATAGAAGAAAATCTAGCACAAAATAGATTTCTTTTTGCCCTGCAATATTAATTTTGGAAATATACTTGTGTTTTTGCTAAAAGTAAATCTAGCACGAGCTAGATTTCTTTAACCCTGCCATGTTGTTATGTGCTTATGTATTTTCTATAGGAAAACTTAGCATGGGTTAGATTTCCTTCACCTTGCAATGGTGTTATCGACAATGTGCGCTTATTTATGCTAGAAGGAAATATATCACTCATTATACTTTTTTCATCTTACAATGTTGTTATTAGCAATGCACTTTCATTTATGATAGAATGAAATCTAGCACGTGTTAAATTTCTTTTGATTGATAATGTTGTTGTTAGAAATAAGCTTGAGTTTTTGCTAAAAGTAAATATAGCACATGCTAGATATTTTTTGCCTTACAATGTTTGTTATGTGCTTGTGTTTGTGTTACAAGGAAATTTAGCACGCGTCGTAATTCAACTTGCAAAATGTTTATTGACAATGTGTTTAGGTTTGAGCTAGAAGGAAATTTAGCACGCGCTAGATTTGTTTCAGAATGCCATGTTGTGGTTGGCAATCTGGTTGTTTGTGCTATAAGGAAATATGCTAGATTATTTGACCTTGCAATGTTGTTATTGGAAATATGCATGTGACTATGTTAGAAGGAAATTTAGCACATGTTAGATTTCTTTTCTTGCAATGTTTCCACTGGCAATGTGCTTTAGCTTGTGCTAGAAGTAAATTTTGCATGTGTTAGATTTATTTAACCCTACAATGTTGTTATGTTCTTATGTGTGTGCTAGAAGGAAATCTAGCATGTCCTAGATTTGTTTCATCTTATAATGTGCTTGTGTTGTGCTGTAAGGAAATCTAGCACATGTTAGATTTCCTTTGCCCTATAATGTTGTTGTTGTCAACATGCTTGTTTTTTTGCTAGAAGTAAATCTAGCATGCACTAGAATTCTTTCACCTTATAATGGGTTTGTGTGCTTGTCTTTATGCTAGAAGGAAATCTTACAAACATTAGATTTCTTTCACCTTATAATTTTGTTATTGGCAACACGCTTATGGTGGGGCTAGAAGGAAATATAGCACACATTATGTTTCCCTCACCTTTGAATGTCATTGTGTTTGTGATAGAAATAAATCTATAGCATGCACTAGATTTCTTTTGTCCTTCAATGTTGTTATGTGCTAGAATAAAATATAGCACGTGTTAGATTTATTTCAATTTGAAACATGTTTGTGTTTGTGTTGGAAGAAAATTGATCACACGTTAGATTTATTATACTCTACAATGTTGTTGTTGGAAACATGTTTGTATTTGTGGTAGACATGTTAGATTTGTGGTCACATTGACTATGTTAGAAGGAAATTTAGCACATGTTAGATTTCTTTTCTTGCAATGTTGTTATTGTCAATGTGCTTTAGCTTGTGCTAGAAGTAAATTTTGCATGTGTTAGATTTATTTAACCCTACAATGTTGTTATGTTTGGGTTTGAGCTAGAAGGACATTTAGCACGCGCTAGATTTGTTTTAGAACGCCATGTTGTGGTTGGCAATCTGGTTGTTTGTGCTAGAAGGAAATATGCTAGATTCTTTGACCTTGCAATGTTGTTATTGGAAATATGCACGTGACTATGTTAGAAGGAAATTTAGCACATGTTAGATTTCTTTTCTTGCAATGTTGTTATTGGTAATGTGCTTTGGCTTGTGCTAGAAGTAAATTTTGCATGTGTTATATTTATTTAACCCTACAATGTTGTTATGTTTGGGTTTGAGCTAAAAGGAAATTTAGCATGCGCTAGATTTGTTTCAGAATACCATGTTGTGGTTGAAAATCTGGTTGTTTGTGCTAGAAGGAAATATGCTAGATTCTTTGACCTTGCAATGTTGTTATTGGAAATATGCATGTGACTATGTTAGAAGGAAATTTAGCACATGTTAAATTTCTCTTTTTGCAATGTTGTTATTGGCAATGTGCTTTAGCTTGTGCTAGAAGTAAAATTTGCATGTGTTAGATTGATTTAACCTTACAATGTTGTTATGTTTGGGTTTGAGCTAGAAGGAAATTTAGCATGCGCTATATTTGTTTCAGAATGCCATGTTGTGGTTGGCAATCTGGTTGTTTGTGCTAGAAGGAAATATGCTATATTCTTTGACCTTGCAATGTTGTTATTGGAAATATGCATGTAACTATGTTAGAAGTAAATTTAGCACATTTTAGATTTCTTTTCTTGCAATGTTGTTATTGACAATGTGCTTTAGATTGTGCTAGAAGTAAATTTTGCATGTGTTAGATTTATTTAACCCTACAATGTTGTTATGTTCTTATGTGTGTGCTAGAAGGAAATCTATAGCATGCACTAGATTTCTTCTGTTCTTCAATGTTGTTATGTGCTAGAAGGAAATATAGCACGTGTTAGATTTATTTCAAATTGAAACATGTTTGTGTTTGTGTTGGAAGAAAATTGATCACATGTTAGATTTATTATACTCTACAATGTTGTTGTTGGAAACATGTTTGTATTTGTGGTAGACATAAGTCTAGCACTTGCTAAATTTCATTCACTCTATAATGTTGCTATGTGCTTGTGTTTGCGCTAAAAGAAAATCTAGCACGTTATATTTCTTTTACATTGCAATGTTGTTATTAGTAACAGCTTTGTGTTTAGGCTAAAAGGAAATCTGACATGTGCTAGATTTTTTTTTGTCCTGCATTGTTGTTGTTAGAAATATTTATATGTTTGTGTTAGAAGTAAATATAACACAAGCTAAATTTTTCTCAACCTACAATGTTGTTATGTGACACTGTTTCCATTAGAAGGAAATCTAGTATGCATTAGATTTCTTTCACCTTGCAATGTTATTATTTTCAATGTGCTTTTGCTTCTAATACAAAGAAATCTAACCTATGTTAGATTTGTTTTGCCCAACAATGTTATTGTTGAAAATATGTTTCTGAATTTGTACAAGAAGGAAATCTACTATGTGTTATATTTTCTTCACAAAGGCATCTTATTTTTGACAATCTAGTTATTTATGCTAGAAGGAAATCTAATGCTTTGCATTGTTTTTATTTGAAAGTGTGCTTATGTCTATGCTAGAAGGAAATTTTGCAGACACTAGATTTATTTTTTCTTGCATTGTTGAAAATATGGTTGTGTTTTTTATAGAAGTAAATCTAACATATGCTACATTTCTTTCACCTTGCAATGTTGTTATGCACTTTTGTTTATGATAGAATGAAATATAGCGCGAGTTAGATTTCTTTCACCTTACAATGTTATTATTGGCAATGTGACTTTGTTTGTGCTAGAAGAAAATCTTGTGGGTGCTACATTTCTCTTTCCTTACAATGAAGTTATTGGTAATATCCCCGTGTTTATGCTAGAAGTAAATCCAACATGTATTAGGTTTCTTTAACCATACAATGTTGTTATTTTCTTATGTTTGTGTTGTAAGGATATGTTGCATGTGCCAGATTTCCTTTTACCCTGTTGCAATGTTTATGTTGGCAAGGTGCTTATGTTTGTGCTAGAATTAAATCTAGCACACACTAAATTTCTTTCACCTTGCAATGTTGACGTGAGCCTTTATTTATTCTAGAAGGAAACGTGGCATGCTTAAATTTCTTTCACCTAGCAATGTTGTTATTGGAAATGTGCTCATGTCTTTATTAGAAAAAAATCTAGCATGCACTTCATTTAATTTTGTTAGCAATATTGTTGTTGGCAATGTGCTCGTGTTTTTTCTAGAAGTAATTCTACCAAATGCTCGATTTATTTTACCGTACAATGTTCTTAAGTGTTTGTTTTTATGCTAAAATGAAATTTAATATGCGTTAGATTTCTTTCACCTTGCAACATTTTTATTGACAATGTGCTTGTGTTTGTGATAGAGGGTAATATAGAATGCTTTTTTTCACAATGAAATGTTGTTGGAAACATGCTTCTATTTGTCTCATATTTCATTCTTAGACCGCACATTCGATACAAAGGGCCTTCTAGTCATTTGAGGGTTTAACATTTCTTATATTGTAACAACGATCTACATAGGCATGGACTAAAATCTCATTGTCTTAAAAAAGAAAGGGCAAATTTTGCAAGCATGGAGATGTCCTAGGAAAGATTATTGTTGCAATGTATTTTTTGACAATGCATTTGTGTTTGGGATAGAAGGAATTTCATCATGCACTAGATTTACTATACAATGCAATGTTGTTGGAAATCTCTTGTATGTGATAGAAAAAATTCTTCAACGTGTTTGCCTTTTTACAGTCTCTATATCAAACTAAGAATATACATGACTAAAAGATAAATTGTGTGTAAAAATGATGTTGTTGTAGTATCTACTATTGTTGTCTTTTGGTAATGTGCTTAATAATGCTTGTGCTAGAAGGAAAGCTAGCAGGTGCTAGATTTCTTATAGAAACAATTAAAATAACATAATAAATTATTTAGGGGTGGAACCCTTTTTCTAATCAAGACCATGATTAGCTATTATTGTGAGTTCTACACTTGTTATTGTTTTTGTTCATTTTGTTACAAATACAATGATGCAAGTAGTGGTATTATTTATAAATTCATTTTTTTTTTCGATAATTTGAAACTATAATAATAGTTTCTTACTTTATTTTTAGAAACCATGGACCCTCAAGCTAGTGGAAATTCAAAGGAATCGTCCAAGGAAAAAGGAAGTTCACCAAATACAACATCAAAATCTTTAAATGGTATGACAATTTTAAAATTAGTTTGTACTTTGTTACAATGGTTGCCAATAAATGATTATTGATTAATGAAGTTCATGTTATCCTTATTTTTAAGAAAACTTGCATATGCTTTTAGCTTCTTTGCTTTTGTGCATATGTATGAAATGAGATGTCATAGAAGATGAATTCACGTTGTGTTTTAATTCATTTAAATTTTTTTTTCACAATGCAATGTTGTTGTTGGAAACATGCTTCTATTTGTCCCATATTTCATTCTTAGACCACATATTCCATACAAAGGGCCTTCTAATCATTTGAGGGTTTAACATTTCTTATATTGGAACAACGATCTACGTAGGCATGGAATAAAAATTCATTGTCTTCAAAAAGTAAGGACAAATTTCGCAAGCATGGAGATGTCCTAGGAAAGATTATTATTGCAATGCTTTTTTGACAATGTGTTTGTGTTTGTGATAGAAGGAATTTCATCATGCACTAGATTTTCTTTACAATGCAATGTTGTTGGCAAAAGGAAAAATTCTTCAATGTGTTTGCCTTTTTATGGTCTCTATAGCAAACTAAGAATATACATGACTATAAAAGATAGAATTTGTGTAAACATGATGTTGTTGTAGTATCTACTACTGTTGTTATTTATTCACAGTGTATTGTTGTCTTTTGGTAATGCGCTTAATGCTTGTACTAGAAGGAAAGCTAGCAGGTGCTAGCTTTCTTATAGACACAATTAAAAGAAATATTGTTGTTATTTATTCAGAGTGTATTGTTGTCTCTTGGTAACGTGCTTAATGCTTGTACTAGAAGGAAAGCTAGCAGGTGCTAGCTTTCTTATAGACACAATTAAAAGAACATAATAAATTATTTAGGGGTGGTACCCTTTCTCTAATCAACACCATGATTAGCTATTATTGTGAGTTCTACACTTGTTATTGTTCTTGTTCATTTTGTTACACATACAATGATGCAAGTAGTGGTAGTATTTATAAATTCATATTTTCTTCTATAATTTGAAACTATGATAATAGTTTCTTACTTTATTTTCAGAAACCATGGACCATGAAGCTAGTGGGAATTCAAAGGTATCATCAAAGGAAAAAGGAAGTTCACCAAATACAACACCAAAATATTTAAATGGTATGACAATTTTAAAATTAGTCTGTACTTTGTTACAATGGTTGCTAATAAATGATTGTTGATTAATTAATTTTGTGTAAACATGATGTTGTTGTAGTATCTACTATTGTTGTTATTTATTCACAGTGTATTGTTGTCTCTTGGTAACGTGCTAAATGCTTGTACTAGAAGGAAAGCTAGTAGGTGCTAGCTTTCTTATAGACACAATTAAAAGAACTATTGTTGTTATTTATTCACAGTGCATTGTTGTCTCTTGGTAACGTGCTTAATAATGCTTGTACTAGAAGGAAAGCTAGTTAGTGCTAGCTTTCTTATAGGCACAATTAAAAGAACATAATAAATTATTTAGGGGTGGCGCCCTTTCTCTAATCAACACCATGATTAGCTATTATTGTGAATTCTACACTTGTTCTTTTTCTTTTTCATTTTGTTACACATACAATGATGCAAGTAGTGGTAGTATTTATAAATTCATATTTTCTTCGATAATTTGAAACTATGATAATAGTTTCTTACTTTATTTTCAAAAACCATGGACGATGAAGCTAGTGGGAATTCAAAGGAATCATCAAAGGAAAAGGGAAGTTCACCAAATACAACACCAAAATCTTTAAATGGTATGAAAATTTTAAAATTAGTCTGTACTTTGTTACAATGGTTTCTAATAAATGATTGTTGATTAATGAAGTTCATGTTATCCTTATTTTTTAAGAAAACTTGCATATGCTTTGAGCTTCTTTGCTTTTGTGCATATGTATGAAATGAGATGTAATATAATATGAATTTATATTGTTTTTAATTCATTTAATTTTTTAACATTATAAATTCTTACAAATGTTTGCAGATGCTAAGAACTATGGTACAAAATGTGAGATTCTAAAAATCTATTTTATATTCATTTTCAAATAATTTGACAAAATTCTAGTATGCAATTTATAACTTAATGATTTTTGATTTATTATTGAATAATCTCTTACCAAATATTGCTATGAAAAATTGAAATACACCATGTTAGTTGGATTTTCCACATTAAAGATCCACTTTTACACAAAAACACATGCAAATAACACTAGGATTGAGTTTTAATGTGGAAACCCCATACTAACATGGGTATTTTGCTTTTCCTAACAATTTTAGCTTTGTAATTAAGGTTGTTTAACAATATTTTGTATTAAATTCCTTCCATAATTTATTTATTTATTTTTTTCTACATAAGCTGTGGAATCTCGTGTCCCTGAAATTCCAAGTAAAGGAGTGAAGAAAATGTGAAAAACAAGTGATATACAAAAAATTTCTCCTTCAATTGGTATGGTTGTTTTATATTTTATGTATACTCTCTTATAATTTTTTTTTTCCTAACAATTTTAGCTAGATGACTACTTTTGGTGTCATATAGTAAACTTGCATAACACATGTACTCCTTTATTATTGTGTATGTAAATAAAATAGTGTATTATAAGGTTAGTTAATAATCTTTGGTATTTCATGCCTTCCATAATTTATTTATTTATTTATTTTTATGTTTCATAAGCTGTGGAATCTCATGTGCTTGACAATCCAAGTAAAGGAGTGAAGAGAAAATGAAAAACAAGTGATATACAAACGTCTCCTTCAATTGGTATGGTTGTTTTATATTTTATGTATACTCTCTTATAAATGGTTAGGTTAGGTGGTCTTGCAAATTTTAAAATAACATTACATGACAATATTTGGACTTTTAATTTCATTTTGATTTATGCAAATAATTTTCTATTTTTGTATGCAGAATTGGTTGGCACCAAAGCAAGTGAAATGTTACAGTCATCATCTAAAAAAAAGAAAAAATCAACTCAAATGACAGTATCAATAACACCTTCAAATTCTACCTTTGAAATGATTAAAAAATACAACACATCTAATAAATATGATTTTGTGCAAGATTGGTATGTCCAGATAGAAACTCCCATGAATATGTATCCTGATATGTACTTATTTGGATCCATCGATGAAAAAGAACCTGAGATATTAGGAATAATTATTAATTGCTATACTTACAATGAAAATGACATTGAATTTCAAGTGGAGGTGATTAAATAAAATGAAGTAAAATAGATATTTTAGAACGCATCACTACAGTTCTAAGATACCGCTATGTAAGATGTAAAAAAACATCATCTGTACTTCTTTATTTACAACAAAAAGGAAAACTTCTTGACAAAAAACCAGATGATAAACTCGATTGTCATTTAATTACTTTGAGAAGAGTATATTTATCTGAATTAGAAGAGAACATTATTGAAAGTTATTTCAAACCTACTACAGAATTTCAAAAAGCTAGGAAAGTTGAATTTGAGATAGCAAAACTTGCAGATCAATGTGATGAAATTCATGAAGCTTTCAAGCATTGCTATCTATTTTCAAACACCTTTAGTAGAAAGGTGGATGTTGTAAGATGTAGAGAAGCCCCCAAAGTGTTTAAATTGAGATCACGAGATGATTTAAATGTTCAAGTATTAGTGAAATCATTCCTAGAGAAATTTCAAACCTCATTGCCTAATGCTCTGCTGATTCCATTTGAAATCAATGAGTCTAATCCATTGGTGAAATCTATCAAAATTATAAATGAGACAGATTTAGATGCTAAGAATATCAATTTTTGGATAGTTGATGGCCAACACACCATTCAAGCAGCGAAATAAATTTTATCAAATCCTAAATATAATGTATCTATGGAGGCGAAACAAAAATATAAAAAACACAATTCTCGATTCTTGCGTCTATCAGGTGAACCCATTGAGGTGATTCGCATTTGTTGTCAACTAAGTTCTGCTAATAAGGTATTCAACAAAACTCCGTTTTTTTATTGTGTTCGATCAGCAAAAAATTTCTTAATTGCCAATGACAAATTAAAGAAAAGGAGGATTGGATATTCCAAGACAACTGAAGACAAGGTACATTATTTTTTTTTTTTTTTTGCATTTAACATTTAAAATCAATAATATGTGTCATATTTTCTCATATTTGTAATGAATTCCCATTAGTTTAATCCTTTTTTAATTTCATCTCTACATTGAATTTTTATTAGTTTATATGTATGATTTTATCAGGTCGATGATGAAATGTTGTGCTCCTTCGATGACTGTCCAATTAAAAAATTTTCTGATTAAAAAATTATCTTATATCTTAATCAAGATATTTGGGATAAGTGGGACATTGTATTTAATTGTTACCAACTAGGCACATTAAAGTGTTCTCCAAGCCGACCTGATTTTGAGAACTACAAGAAGAATAGTCTACACAGTTTGACAGCGGTTACTTTTCGTCCCCTTCAGGGATTAACCATAGAAGAAATTGGTTTAGTAGTAGAAAATTTATTGAATGGAACCATTTGGTTTTCTATTCCACCTAATCATCCAATAGATGCCATAAAATTAAAAGATTACTGTTCTAAATTGAAAACCAACAGAACAATATTGGATGCAATGGTTGCATATTGTCAAAGTCATGATGAGAAATTGAATCATAAGACTCTTACCACATTCAATATTCTTGAGCATTATGAAATTAACGAGCTCATATTTTCCAATTTCTGCAAAACTATGGAGGGTTCTACTTATGTAAAAGGAACATGAAATACAAATATAGATTATGTTTCTAAACAAAAATGTGGAGTCCTTGACATAATGATAAAAGAATCAACAAACATTCAACAGATTGACCACAATTTTGAATTTGGTTGTCATTTTGGAGGGCCTGATATTTTTTCAACACTTTTGCACTCTTTTCCATGTCAGTTGCAGCCAGTTTTACATACTGACCTTGTTGTTCTGGATACAATGGCTTTGAAAAAATAACCATTCCACAAGAGCTATTATATTGATTTTTTTCGATTTCTTAGCGAAAAAAATGAGTTGAATGACTTTACTACAGTTCTCTTAGTAGAAATTTGGTTTTTTAATGATGTACGTCAAAATTTGGAAATTTCCATATAGAACTCCAAGTTCAAATATAAAATGACTACTGGAATTTATGAATATAAAAGTCCCGAAATAATTATAGTTATGATATAGTTTAGACTATACATTTCTATACTTCAGAATTAAAAATGTTCGAGGCTTCAAAATACTCTCACACATTTGAAGACACACTTGATGAAAATGAGAGAGATTATGATTTCTGGATGGATTTATTGAAAAAACATCAACAATGTAGTGATGCAAAAGTGGTTATTTCTCTTTATGCGGGGTCAAATTTAATCAAGGCTGCTTGTACAGATAGAAGAAGAATTGCATGTGTTGTGCAAATAGAATCACAAAGGACAATAATGTTGAATAGTTAAAAATATTTTCAATTATCAAACCAAGGATCCATTAGCTTCTTGGAAAATTCAAGTACTATAGTTTCTTTGTTGTTTCTCTTATAATACTTGGATACTATTTTGGTCAAATTTCTTAATTATCAAAATGTTTACTACAATGACTAATGATGGGGATTCTAAAATACGGAATGATGAAAGTGGGAAGCAAACAAATAATCAATATAGTGCACATGATGTTGAAACAAATTTAGAGATGGAAATAGGAGGAGAAGATGTTATTATACTAGGTACATAATTTGTTTGGTTATTGCTCGTGTTACTTTTTTAATTAATTTAATTTTCATATTTATAACATTTTCGGATGTCTATTATAGGGAATTATGAGAAGAAAGGAATTAATCAAGACATTGACCATGAAATGATGGAGATAGAAATAGGTATTAGTCTCTCTCTCTCTCTCTCTCTCTCTCTCTCTCTCTCTCTCTCTCTCTCTATATATATATATATATATATATATATATATATATATATATATATATTCTAAATTATTTAAAAATAAAGTATATAATGACAAGGGAATGTCCCAAAAAACTACAACCAAGACCAAGATATTATATGGATGATTAAAGATGATTCATTGTTTATATAGTTGATTGATGCTTTTATTCATTGTCACAATTTATAACATTTTTATGTTTATCATAGTGACAAGCAAGGAGAACAAAAACGTTGATCAAATTCATGTGAAACAAAGCTATAATAAAGCAAATGATATCATATTAGGTAGTTAACTGAACTTTGTTGTTTATTCTTTTGTTTGTTTTTTATTCAATTAATCATTGTCACAATTTATAACATATTCGTTGTACATTATAGAGACAAATAATGATAACAAAGACAATAATCCGAAGATTGAGAAACAAAGTTGTAATCAAGAACAAAATATAATATGAGGTACTTGTAATTTTCCCATTTGTTTTCCTTATTATTTAATGATTTTTATTCATTTCACAATTTAAACTATTTTATATGTTTAATGTAAAGACAAATAAAGAGAACAAAAACGATGATGAGGTGCAAAGTTATAATTATGAAGATAATGCCATATCAGGTACTTATTACCTTCTTCTTCTTCTTCTTTTATTTTTTTTATTTTTATTTTTATTTTTTTATTCTTCAAATTCTAATGCTTCTATACCATAACATTGTATATGTTTATTATAGGAACAAATAAAAATAACAAAACTAACAATCAAAATAATGTTAAAAGTGTGCGGGTGTGTATTTCGTAGGTTACATTGATAAGGCTTTTCTTTAATTGCGAATTTTGTATTGAATATATATTTTATTACATATTTTGATCATATTTAATTGAAGATTTAATATTTTTAACTTCAGGTTTCGTGAAGATGATAAAAGAGAAGATTGTTTCATCTATAAGTAGTCAAAAGAACACTCATGGTAAGCGTATTGTTTCAATATTTTTTTTAGTAATTTTTGTAACAAGAATAAAATGGTTTGACTAGACTATTTTTTATTGTATTGCAGCCCAAATAACTGAAAATAAATTAGTTATTCTTGAATTAAGGTACATTTTTTACCATAGCATCGATGATGAAGCAACAAACAAAGGACATATTGTGAAAATGGGAACTGATACAGATTACAAAATAGAGAAAAAGTTATTTTGGATTCATCCACATGCAAATACATTTTTTGAAATGTGTTTCAAAAATAAATATTTTGAAATTGCAATTTGGACGACAGCTTAAAAAAAAAACACAAGAAGAGTTCTAAAAAAGTCCTTTTCAGAAAAAATACAAGATAAAATTGTGTTTATGTGGACTGCTTCAGAGTGTAAACAAAAAAAGGGACATAAGGCCATTGACAATCCAAAAAAAGGTATACACACTAAATCATTGAAAAAAGTGTGGGAAATGCATACCCAATATGATGCAACCAATACTATTATAGTGGATTGTTCACTTGAGAGAATGCAAGGAAATCCAAAAAAAATGCGATTCTTGCCCCTCAATTCATTGGAACAAATAAAGAGGATGATTGGTTGATCGAAAAGCTATGGAGAATGTTGATTAAATGCAGCAAGGCAACAGATGTGCGGGCTATTTTGAAGGATGTTCAATAACATCTAATAGTACCTTAAGATGATTGGTGTCTATTTCATGTCATAATATGTATGAAATCATGAATTATTACTATATTTTGTAGCCCTTTTAAATTTAATTTGACTTCTATTTCACAATACTAATAAAAGAATTGTTGATTTGGTTTGTCAAAAGTAGAATACAATAATTTTATGTTCTTTATTTTTGTGAGATATTATTGTATTGATAACAATTATTGATTTGAATGGTTGTTTAATGTTTTCGTATCAAAATTTCTCATGCTATAGAAATTTTTACAATGGATTAGATTGTATGTAAAAATTAATAGATAATTGTTCTATTTGTATTGAAACATTACAATTATTTTTCTCAATTGTGGTTTAAGTTATCATTACACAGGCTTTGAAATTAGTAATGCAAATGATGGTTCACTGCATTGTTATAATTTTTTTTTTATTTCATATAAGTTGAAAAAATATATTAGGATGTATGTAGCCCCAACAATAGACATAGAATCTTTACTAAAAGAAGCACCAAAAGAAACTAAAGTAGAGACTCTAGAGCGTATAATTATGTAGGTTTGAAATTTAAAAATTGTATTATATTACATGTGGAAACTAATATATAATTATTTTTTTTAATTGCAACCATTGTAATTATATCTTTCAATTCAAATTAAACAAATCATTATAAGACTTAAAATAAATGATTTAAATGGTGGGTCAATGTGATCCTATAAGACTTGCTTATTCCAAACAAATTAAATAAAGGTATTAGGTTGTACGTATAAAGTAAACATATCATTAGTTTGTTCACTTTACTGGGGCTAGTAATTATAATTTGTGATTACCGTTAATTCATAATCAATATTAACATCATTTTTGAAATGTTAGGTTTTTATATCATTAAGAAATAAAGTGTTGAAGTGGAGATATGTTAATACCATACATGTTGTTGCAATGCAGTTGCAGACGCAAATGAGCATCACTTTAAGTCAAAAAATGTTGTTGATATTTGAAATGGAAGGTGTTTTCTTCCAATCATACATCAAAGATGAGCAAAATTGTTATATTCAAAGAGAAGCAGATTGACAGTTCGGTGATAGGTCCTATTTTTTAAGGCCTTTTCATTCAAAATTGTTAAAATATTGCTTAAAAATTATGATGTTGCAATATGGACATTAAATGTCACTGACAAGTACATCCGACGAGTACTTGAAATTTCAAATATTGATATAGAGGACTTTAAATGCACATGGAACAGGTCTCATTTTCATTTGCAAACAAAATTAGAAGCAAGGAGGACAATACAATTTTATGAGAAAAGGTTGACTGATGTGTGGTCCCAAAATGGAAATAATTATGGAGAATCGAATGTATTGCTAATAGATACAACAAAGCATACTTCTCAATTCATCGGATATCGATCAAACCACATCTTGATAAAAGCCTATATAGGAAAAGAGCAAGATACTTGGCTTATGCATATTTTATTCCCCTTTCTTAAGACACTTCATCGTATGAAAAAGAAACGTGAATACATTCGAATGTTCAATAGAACATGTACTTCATTGTAGTGGATGAAGATATTTTTCTTTATAAATTTGTTCACAAGTACATTCCAATTTTTTAATGCAATTTGAACATAGTTTTTCTGAATCAATTTGTATGATTTTATATCTTTTGGAATCTTATATGGGAATTTTCAATTTTAATTTTTTTTAGGAAAAAAATCAGAACTTTATATAAATAAAAAAAAATTACAGTGGGAATTGTCAATTATATTATTATATATTTCTATTATTATTTATAATTATTTTTGCAATGACTTTGTTGTATCAATTTTTTTTTTGCTAATATGTGTGTGTATGTTTGTTCGTAAATGAATTATTTTCCATTGAAATCATCTTACACGAACCATCAAGGCATGATTGTATTTTTATTGACTTGTATTAACTAAATGCATAATACTCAGATATAAATGTGAAATAAGTTTTGAAATAGAGCTCATTGCAAACAAAAATGCAATTCTTCTTGAATAAATTATAATAATTTACTTGATAAATGCTACAAGCACTATTGGCTATTCAAGCTAATGGGAAATGTGTCATAGGAAAATGATTTGAACTGTTTGAAGCATAAGATATCTGATTTCTCAATCCATATTTTACATAAATTTATATACTTCAATCAATTAATGGTTGTAATTAAAATCATATATCATATAGAAAATCAACAACACTCAAAGTTCGTTATTGACCTTTTACCTATAAAATGCATTAATATGAGTGCATAAATGTGATATTTATTGTTTGAGATAAAAATCTATTATAATAATTTTTCATTTGTAAATAAAAACAAATAATTAATGATAATGATTGCTAAGTGGACTATCAAGGTTTGATTGGATGCTATCATAGATAATTATGTCTTCGAACTTTATTTTTATTTTTTATTTTTTTCTTCTTCGTATTTTAAAGAAACTGAAATCATATCATATGAGCCATAATTTTTTTATTATTATTATTTTTGAAGTCAACTATTTGCGTATGTAATCATCTATCCCATATAAGTTGATAATGAATCCATTTATTGACCTTTATTTTTCTACCGTAATGAGTATTAATTTCATATTGTATTTTTTTAAAAATAAAAATCCATGTAAAACAAAAATCTCTTCTTAATAAAACATGGAAAAATTAATTAAAAACATATTAAGTGGGCCATCTAGATTAATTAAAGAGATGGATGATAAATGATTGCATTTAAACTTTTTGCACCATAAGACATTTATTTTCCCATACATTTTAACATATTTTCATTTTCAATGCTTAAATAATTTACTTGTAATTTAAACAATCTCATAGAATCCACCATGACTCGAAGCTATTTATTGTATTCTCTTTGGTTATATGCATTAATGGAAGTTTATAAATGTGATATATTTTTGAAATGTAGCTCCTAATGTAAACAAATATATATTTTTTATAAAACAAATTAAAAGTAATGGATACTAAGTTATAAGTGGTCTATATAAATCCATTTACCAACTTTTATTTGCTTATCATGAAGTTTAATATAAGTGTATAAATGCGACATTGTTTTTTTGAAATAAAACTCCATGTAAAATGAACTGTTTTTCCTAACAAAACATGAAATAATTAATTGATAATGAATTGTGAGTAGATTCCTCAAGTTCTCTTAAGATATTGGTCATAAATAAATGTATTTAAACTTTTTACAACATACACCATTTGATTTTCTCATCCCTATTAGCATTTTGTAAATGTCTATTTGTAAATAAATCATTTATAATTGAAATAATAAAAACCAAATAGACATAAAGCATGACATATTAAATTCTATTTAGTTATATGCATTGATACAAGGTTATAAATGTATTATATTTTTAAAATAAAGCTCTTAATGTAATTAAAGATACATTTATTAGAAAAAATAATAATTTAAAATCAATCGATGACGAGTTCTAAGTGGTTTGTTATATTTTTCAATCGATAATTTTTTCTATCTATGCATTTTAAATCAATTACTTTTATATACAATCATGCCATATAAGTCGATAAGTCAAGAAACAATCGATTGATTTTTATTTACCTATCATGTGGTTTAATATGAATGTATAAATGTGACATTGTTATTTCTAAAAGAAAACTCTTTGTAAAAAAAATGTTTTCTATTAAAGCATCATTGGATTAATTAATTCATAATGTCGAGCATTAAGTAGTCTATTCAAGCTCATTCAAGAGTTGCGTCACAAATGAACATCTTTAAACTTTTTTCCACCACATGACATGATTTTCCCATTAATATTAACATTTTGTAAAAATCAATTGTTAAATAAACTATTTGTAATTAAAATATTCTCATAGAAGCTAACAAGGCATGAAGCTATTTATTGTATTCCATTTAGTTATATGTATTGATATAAGTTTATAAATGTAATATTATATTTTCGAAATAAATTTCTTAATGTAAATAAAGATACATCTTTTACAAAACCAAATAGAATTTATTGATAATGGGTTTTAAGTGGTTTATTTAGATCGTGACACGGAAAATCATGTGCAATAGATAAATGACTTTTAGTACACATTTAATATTCAAAATTAATATTTTAATGATAAATTATTAGTAGTTACATTAAGTATTTAAAAATCAAAGAGCATGAAGATTATAAATATTTCAATTATAATCCATATTAAGTTGTGTTTCACACTTAATTATTCCCCATTAACAATTCTTATAATTTTCTCCTCTTGGTGAAAGTAAAATAGGTTGTGGGAAAGGGGGTTAGAGTCGTCTAACACAAAAATCAAACATCGATGGCTCTATTATGTTATCCATAACTATAATATATTTCTTGGATGTTAGGCATACTAATATGATTTACCTTAAATAAATTGTTTCTAAGATTTATGATTTACACTCTTATTGTGAATTTATACTATTGTACCTAACAATCCCATGTTTGACCTATTCATGGTCTCTAATTCGTTTGACATTCCTAAATTATTTTTATCTTAAATTAAGTTAATATGATGATTTACAAAATAATGAATGTTGTTGAAGGCCTTGTAATAGAAAACATCCAATCTTGCGACGAATATGTGTCGGAATAGCGACAAATTGGCCGTCAGAATTTCCGCCAAATTCTCTAGTGCTAGAATATGAAAATAAGTTGGTACAAATAATGCATAAATCATAAACTTAGAAGTCAAACAGATTGACTAAAAGAATACAAAAGCTAGAAAAAGAATTGACACTGAAAGAACCACTAGCCCAAGAAAAGCAAAAATTGTGGGCCAATATCATTAACTCTGTTAATGATATTTGGCCTTATATGCAAGTCATATTTGAGCAAAAGTATTTGATCAAGGAAGCTAGTGAAGCTATTCAGAAAGTCAAAGAGGAACTTGGGAAGAAACCATAGGAGGCCAGTAAAATAATAAAGTTTCTTAATTCCAAGAACAAACAGGAATTAGAAGAAATTGGCATAAGTGACAGAACAGAAACAATATTAGAGGTAAGAAAGGTAATTTCCAAGAGGAACTTGATGACACAACTTGAAGATAAGTGTCAGACTATGGGGTTAGCAATAACTAGATTCATGGTCAAATTTGATGTTTTGAGGCAGAAAGGTCTGCCTAATCCTTTGGTGATCAATGCCAGATTAATGAAGCATGAAGACTATGACAAGAAAATCAGAGAAGTGGCTAAAGAACATTCCAACAATTCCTCCATGAAAGGAATTCCTACAGGCAAAGTACTCTATCAGACTTTTGAAAATAACTTTACATTTGGCATGAGGTAAATCATCTCTTTATAAACAAGCCTACTTTTGAAAAATATATAGAAGCTGATGAGATTTACAGGAGAATGGTAAAAATAAAATTACCAGATGAAGAGGCTTGGGAAAAGTTATATGATTTATTGTGAATGGTAAAAGTGAAAGCAAGTAACAGAGTAGTCATAGTAAAAAAGAGAAGAAAAATAAATCAGTAAAAAAGTTTAAAGATGAAAGACAGTGTAAAAGACAGTCAAAAGGCAACCAACATGAAAGCAACAACGTGAGAGAGAAGACAACAAAATATCAAAGAAAGCAAACAACAAAAAAAATAAGCAGGGATAGCTTGCATTAGTTACATAGGTGTCTCTATTTTCTTGCATGAATATATTTTATTCCCTTGAATAATTCCTAAATCAGTTTTAGGATATTTTGTATTAGTTTTTGTATAAATACTTCATAATTCGAAGTATTGAGTGTGGATTCCTAAACATTTCTATAGTTGTAATTGATCTAAAAACTTGTACCATTTTCAATTCAGCAGATAGGACAAGTAATAAAGGAATTGCATTACAGGATTCATGTGTTGGGCCACTTCGGTGAAGTATCTTTCAATTGTTCATGTTTTTCCTTAATTATTGCATAAAATTGTATGTTTTTCCAAATTTAAATGTTATAACATGAATATTATTGCAGAAATGGTTTAAGTACACTCTGTTCTGAACTGTTATTCATTTTAATGTTTTCTTCTGATATCCGGATATGAGAATCCTTAATTTCTCTCCCATCTCGATTGACCTTTGTCATCTTCCTTAATTATCCAGTTTAAGGAATCCTTAACTACTTGATCTCGATTGAAAACCACTTCACCATCCAGCCTAAAAGATCTGATTTTGCTCAGCTACCTTGCCCTGTGAACACTTCCTTTAGAACTTAATTCTGTCTTGTTTTCTTGATACATTGACTCCATAGCCCAATGGAAAATAGACATTCATCTATCCATCTAAATCATTAATTCCACCAAACAATCAATCAAATCAATCCAAATCAATCTTACATAACTAGCCTAAAATCAACTAAAAACAACAAAGTTAAATCATAAAGAGAGAGCCATCTCTAAGCATTAGGAAGGCTAGATCCTGATCTCAAAAGTAGGTTGATAGTTACCTCTAATATTTCTTTAAACAAAACACAACAACCGTAGGAACTATTGGAGTGATAACATACTGGTGACCATACTGGGTATATCATTCCTCAATTTAAATAAATTTTAAAGGAAACACTTTTCCTCATCTTTTCACCTTAAGTTTTATTTAGGGTTAAGAATTTTTCATTGAGAATTAAAATTCTGGCTTCTAGAAGAACATACTATACCAGGGCTCATCTTGATCCACAACCTGCTATTATTGTTGATGATCCTGACAGAATTTTAAGAAAAACCAAAAAAGTAGAAAGTCTGGGGAATATTAGTCAATTAATCAAAGCTAATTCACTCCCTAAAGAATTATCAAGCTTACATGATATCAAATTTGATTTATCATTTGAACACTCTTTGTTTAGAATTAAATCTGAAAATTCAATCTATGATAGTGTAATAGATCCTAATTTTATATAATTTATTGAAGAGAAAAAGGAAACTATACAACTTGACACAGATCAACAAGTTCTAGAGACTTTTGATAAACTTGATGCTTTGACTGCAACTTTGATTAAGGATATTGATGAAGCATATTTTCAACAATCTGTTGAATTAGCTGCTTTATCTGTTTATACCCCTAAGCCTTCTACCATTGCTTTAGAGACTGTAAATTCATCTTTATTTAGTACCACCTCATCTATTATATCCACCATAGTCCATTCCACAGAATCATTCATCCCCAAGCTTCCTCTTCAACCTAGAGTTTTATTTCCATCTCCAAACACTTCAAGTTCATCTTCTAGAACTTCTGCTATATTTTCTAGTACTTCAACCTCATTTCCAAGTACATATTCTAGTGTTCCAAGCTCATCTGCAAGTACTTCAACCTCATCACCAAGCACCACAAACTTACCTCCTAACCAAGCTAGAATCTTAGCCAGGGCAGCCAGATATGCCCCTTTGGTCTTACCAGCTCAATTACATGCCATGCCCCAGGATTACCAAAATAAAATCTTTTAGTTTGATGGTACAAGTCAATATACTTCACAACAACATGTTAATAAAATGACTGATTACTTTGAATTACATGAAATTGATGAAGCTTATGTTCAAATGAGATCGTTTGCACAAACATTAGTAGGAGATGTAAAGAAATGGTTTAAAGCTTTCTGCCAATCATATAGCTGATTTAGCTGCTTTTCATCAATTATTTATTAATAGATGGGAAAGAAAGAAAAACCCTTTACAGATATTATCTGAATATGAAAACATTAGAAGAGCTCCTTATGAATCCGTTCAGGATTATTGTACTAGGTTTAATTGTATTTACAATGCAATTCTAGCTAACATCAAACCTCCACCAGATCTAGATTTAATCAAATTTCCATATGGTTTTGATACAGATATTTCTTACAAATTGAGAGAAAGAAACCCTGAAACATTAGAACATATGCAAAGTAATGCAACTAGTGTAGAAGCTAACTTGTTAGCTAAAAGAGCTAGGATGAGAAATGAAAGAAGAGTTACCATTAAAGATGAACCATCTACATCAGACAGTAATATAGATAGTTTAGCTAAGAGTATGGAAAGAATAATGGATAGATTAGAAAATATGGAAAGAAAACCTTAGTGGGATAATCAACAACAAGGTCCTCAAATTAGAGATCCGAACTTTAGGAAGAATACTAATACTGGTAAATCAAGAGAAGCAGCACCTGATCAATTAATTAGACCACCTTTCCAAGAAAAATATGTAGAAAGCTCCCAAAAAAATCATGAAGACTAGGATACCCAGATTAACTTAATGGGAATAAATGATGATAATACTATTTTTCTTACCCAAGAAGAACAGGAATTATACATGCTACAACAATTATAGTTAGAATCTAGGGAGTCTTTTGACTATAAAAAAGGTTATGAATTTTCTATTAACGAAGTTCACAAATAATATAACCTTAGAAGCAAGAAGAACACAAAAACCCCTACTAAGAAAATAGTCCAAACTCAGACCAAGAAGACAATAGAAGCTCCAATGTCCAAGGTGCTACAAATTCTCCCTAGAGAAACTCAGAAAAATTCCAGTCCAAAGATTGCAGCCAGTCCAAAAATTGTAGACATCACATCTACTGATCCTCAAACAACAACTGTTGCTAAAACTTCAAATGATACTAAAACTACAATTGCCACTCAGACTATTCCAGATAAGAAAATTGAAAGAAAAACAGTGGAATCACAAACTGAAATACCAATTACTGATAAAAAATATAAGAACACTCAAACTACAATTGGTAAAGAGGAAATCATTCAGTTAGGCAAAACTCAAGTACCATTTAACATCCAAACTGAAATAGCCAAATTGAAAATTCCAGTTCCTTTAACAGAGCTGGTGAAGAAAGATTTATACAAAGCCCAAATCACTGAAACACTGAACATAAGTGAAGGAGAAGATTTTGTTTACCTCAATGATGACCAACATAAATTACTATTTGGTCCTGAGGTAAATGGAAAACATCAAGAAGGTGGTGTTCCTCCATTCTACATTAGCTTGATCATTATGATAATATTTTACACAATGCTATGTTAGATTCAGGAGCATCTCATAATTTAATGCCTAAGGCAATCATGGAAACTTTGAATCTAGATATCACCAGACCATATAAAGATATTTTCTCCTTTGATTTTAGTAAAGTTAAATGCCTTGGCCTGATAAAAGACTTGTGTGTAACTCTAGTCCAATATCCAGCTAAGAGTATTGTCACAGATATTGGATTTTCTGATATCCCTCCAAAGTATGGAATGTTATTATCTCTCTCATGGGGAGCACAGTTACAGGGATCACTGCAGTTAGACATGTCATATGCTACAATTTCAATATTTGGTCAACCCAAAAATATTTACAGAGAGACTTTAATAAAATACATGGTCAGTAGTGTGGAAAAACCACAGAATTATCCTATTTATTTTGTACACTCTAATATGGATTCTTTCATCTTAAGTAATTTAGACACTGGCACAAATAAAAGCACATCATTACAACAAAAACATAAAGAAATTGACAGTGACAATATATTTCATGAATCTATGTGGCACTTATATTTGTATGGTTCTATGAACAGATTAGGAGCAGGAGCAGGAGTGTGCATTTATAACTTAGAGAATGATCATTCAAAAGGTCATGCCTTTAGGTTAAACTTTAAATGCAAAAATAACATGGTAGAGTATGAAGCGTGAATCTTAGGACTGCAAATTGTAAGAAAAATTGGAGCTAAGAGAGTTTCTATCATGGGAGATTCAGAACTAATCAGAAAAAAAATCAAAGGAGAGTATATTGTGAATAATCCTAGACTGAGCCAATACAGAGAAACCATTCTAGCTCTGATTAAATATTTTCTTGAAACTGACTTTGTTGTTATTCCAAGGAAACAGAACATGTAGACACACAATTTGGCTACTTTTTCCAGCACATGTAGATTTCCTTTTTAGCCAAATCACCAATACATTGCAGAGGTAAGACATAGGCCTAGTATACCAAATAATTTGAAATATTGGCAGATTTTTTCACAAGATTCTCAAATCTACAATTTTATGAATGCTGAGGGAGAATTTCAAAATTGTAACATAGATACTGATTTTACAGTAGATTATACAATAAATAGTGAGTTAGATGTAAATGATGTAGATAAAACTGAACCAACTAGATTTACTAAAGTAGAGATAGATAAATTAGAAACAATAGAAATAGAGGAAATAACAAATCATGAATCAAAGATTTTAAACCTTAAAGATAACTTTTTGCTTAAGGGACTAGCCCCTTTAGAAGATTTTTTTGATTCCAATGACGTAGCTAGAAAACCAAAAATGGAACCTCTAAGATCAACCATAGAAGAATGTAACATAGGAACAAAAAAAAAACCTAAGCTTGTCAAGTTATCCAAAGCATTACCTCCAGAAGGAAAGCTAAAATATATAAGTTTGTTTAAAGAATTTAAAAATGTGTTTGCCTGGACTTATGAAGACCTCAAGTCTTATGACACCAACATTATACAACATAAAATACCCATATAAGAAAATTAGAAACCCTTTAAACAAAATCTTAGGAGAATTAATCCAGTTCTTATGCCATTGATTGAAAAAAAAAGTAAAAAGGATGTATGACGCAAAAATCATAGCACCCATTAGATATTATGATTGGGTTTCAAACTTAGTTCCCACTAGGAAGAAAACAAGGAAAATCATACTTTGTGTTGATTTCCAAAACTTAAACAAAGTGTCACTAAAAGATAACTATACACTCCCCAAAATGGACCATATTTTACAGAGGGTAGTAGGGTCATCCAAAATTTGATTGCTTGATGGATTCTCTGGTTACAGTGAAATCTTAGTTCAACCGGAAGATCAAGCAAAGACAACATTTACCACTCCTTGGGGAACTTTCATGTATTTGAAAATTCCCTTTGTATTGATGAATGTATGAGATACATTCCAAAAAGCTATGGACATAGCTTTTTCCAAAGAAATCCATGACTTTCTAGTCATTTATCTAGATGATATAACAATATTTTCAGAAACAGATAATGAACATCTAGATCATTTGAGGAGAGTTTTTATTAAATGCAGAAAATTTGGTATTTATTTGAATCCTAAAAAGACACTCTTTGGACTTGAAGAAGGTAAACTCTTAGGACACATAATTTCAAAAGAGGGAATTAGGATAGATCCAGCTAGGATTGAAGCAATTTTAAACATCAGTCATCTAGAAACATCAAAGAATTGTAGGCATTCTCAGGTAAAATAAACTTTCTAAGAAGATTCATTTCTAATTTAGCAGAACTAATCAGAGAATTGAATAACATGTTGAAAAAGGATTCAACACTTAAGTGGATAGTAGAGGCCAAACAATATTTTGAATCAATCAAACAAGCTCTTACTAAAACACTTGTCCTCATAAGTCCTGTTTTCAAAAAAGATTTTATAATTTTTTCTTTTGCTTCAAAACACACCATTGTAGCAGTGTTGCTGCAAAAGAATGACGAGGGTTATGAGCAACCCATTTCTTGTTTCAGCAAATCCTTAAGATATGCAACAGTAAAGTACAACATTATGGAAAAACAGGCACTTTCTTTAGTGAAGGCTATTAAAGATTTCAGAGTGTATATTTTATACTTACACATAATTGCATATGTTCCAAATTCAGTAGTAAAGGAAATTCTAACTCAGAATGGGCCTAATGGAAAAAGAGGCAAATGGATTGCCACTATTTTGGAATATGACATTGAAATAAAGCCTACAAAATTGATTAAAGGCCAAGGTTGAGCCAAACTCATGGCTGAATCGAACTGTCAAGCCTTAGATATAAATTTCATTGCAGCAATAGATGATCAGGAAGAGATGGCGACTCCATATATCATTGAAGCTTTTTTAGATTCACCTTGGTATGCAGATATCATATATGTTTTACTCAACTTAGAAGCTCCACCTGGTTTGTCTAGAACTAAAGGTAGATTCTTAAAATTAGAAGCAATGAAATATTATATCATAGATAATGATTTATTTTGGAAAGATCATGGTGGCATTCTATTAAAATATTTATTGAAAGATGAAGCTAATAAAGTTATGAAAGAATTTCATGCAGGTGACTGTGGAGGACACCTTCACTGGAAATCAACTGCTGATAAAATCTGAGGGTTGGTTTTTATTGGCCCACTCTTTCTCAAGATGTTAGAAAGTATTTGACCTCCTGTCACAAATGCCAGATATTTGAAGGGAAGAAAAAACTATTACCTTTACCCCTCAAACCCATCTCCACAGAAATTCCATTTCAACAATGGGGTTTAGAATTCATTGGTGAGATTCACCCACCCTCGTCAGCCTAGCATAAATGGATTTTGACAACCACTCATTATTTTACCAAGTGGATAGAAGCCATTCCTTCTAGACAAGCCACTGACTCTGTCATTATCTCATTCCTTGAAAACAACATCCTTTCTAGATTTGGATGCCCACAAAAGCTCATTACTGATAATGCAACTACCTTCAGATCCAAGAAAATGATTGAATTTTGTAACAAATACCACATTAACCTTGGCCATTCCACTGCCTATTACCCTCAAGGTAATGGACTTGCAGAATCCTCAAACAAAAGCTTGGTTAATATCATCAAGAAACTGTTAGAAGACAACAAGAAGATCTAGAACAAAAGGTTGGTCAATGCCTTATGGGTAGACAAAATAACTACAAAGAAATACATTGGTACTTCTCCCTATCAATTAGTATATGGGATGGATGTTGTTTTTCCATCCTCATTAGGAGTGCTAGTGATGAAGATGATTCAAGAGCTGTAAGTAGAACAAAATGATATCCAAAGGAGGATAAATTAGTCAATACATTTGCAACAAACCAAGGAAGAAGTCTATGTCAAATCACAAGTTATCCAAGACAAAATCAAAATTATTTTTGCAAGAAAACAAAAGAAGATGATTTTTACATAGGTGATAAAGTACTCAAATGGGATTCCAGAAGAGAAGACAAAGGGAAACATGGAAAATTTGATTTTCTTTGGAAAGGCCCATACATCATTTATGGTTACAAAGGTAATAATGCATTTTTCTTGAAGGAGTTAGATGGATCAGATCTACCAGGTGGACTAGTCAATGATAGAATTCTGAAGAATTACTTTTCTCTAGATTAACCATTAGCTTGTTCATTTGTTTACTTTTCTCATTGTAAATAACATTGCAAAGTTTAGATTGGATTGGATGACTATCTTTTGAAGTTGAAGCCCGAAGAGAAGGCCCTAAGCTTTAACATGCATAACATCATATGATTGAATAATGGAGAGCTCAAAAAACAGTTTCAAGGCAAGCGAAGTCAAAGTTCCGTGGCCATTGATCATCAAGTTCTTGACATTTCATGAGGAAATTCCATCCCCAAGTGGAGCCACTGTTAGGGTCCTATAATAATAGGGATCATAATTTTGAATTGGCCATGATTAGTCTTGTAATATTGTACATACTTTGCTTTCTGCAAAATTTTTCCCATATTAAAAAATGAAAAGAGGGTAAGTCCTAAAAGAAAAATCAAAGGACTAAAAGAAAAATTTCAAAAACAAATATAAAGTATGAACCCCACCAAAAAGAGATAAAATAGATCCTGAAACTGTTGCACATTAAAATGCCACTACCATTAGTTTACTTTTGCAAATAAAATTGTGTGCAACTTGTCCAAAATGCCATAATTCATGACGATCAAACTATTTAACCTTGATTCATTCATGTTTTAAATTTCATGTTGATAGTTAGTGAATAAGGTCTGACCAAACCATGTAATCTTGGTAGATCAATAGTTAGGTATAGAATAATAATGATCTCATCAGTTTAATTTGAGCCATTTGAAGTTATAAGGTTATAATTAGATTAGTTTTCTTATCAAAAGAAAATAGAAGGGCCAACAAGCTCAAATGCACCCAATAAATGAAGAAAAAATGTTAGGATAAATGAAGGGTAGGCAGAATTACTTTCACAAGTCATGGAAAGCATCAATTGGTCATTTCATATCACTTATATTCCCCAAAATCCCCTTCCCCTTGCTTAAAATCCCATTTCCACTCTTAGAAGGCATTTTCCCTTGTAAAATAACCCTTTCCCCTTATTCCACCCCTTTTCCCTTCCTAAAATCCTTTTCCCTAGTTAAAATCCATTTTTTCCTTTGAAAAAGTAACTTCCCTTTACTAACTCCCCTTTTCATTAAAAACATAAGAAAACCCACTTATCCTAAGTCTGAAATGTTTGAAAGTGTATCGGGCCCCATTGAAAAACCTTCCCCGATATCCTTTTAACTCATATCCTTACTGTATTTTAATATCTCGCATATATATTTTATTAACCCCCCATATTCTATTAATTCCCGCTTAAAAATATAATTCCCCGGATCCTTTATGTTAGTTTAACATATAGTTTTAATTTTAGCCCTTCTATTATATTAATTCCCTGTGTCTCACTTGTTATTTAACCCCGCTGAATATATAACCCCTCCACTATTTAACCTGACCCACATATGTTTAAACTCCTTCACATGACTTATTTTCGGTCCCACCCTTCAAAAGCCCCCCAACTCATCCCTCGACACCCGTCAACTGTCCGATTGGTGCTCATATGATCCAACCATTCCCAAAGAATTTCACACTTTCAATTGCCCAATGTTTAAAACCAACCTGGGGTGCGAAATGGGTGGTTTCGCACACCCGCTCCCCTGCCACGCAGCAACACCACATCTTATCACATCCTCAGTCCTAAAACCACTTTACCACTTTTTACTGTGCGATAACCGCTAACCTAATTCCGCCCATTGTGATGATACCACCGAAGTTTGAAAGTTAAACCTCCGCGCCAATGTGATTAACCGCATCCGGTTAAAAATAATAAATCCACCCTTACCATTAATTGTTCATTTCTGTTGAAGTTTGTGCAAAAATACCGGTGCCGACCTGTTTTCAAGCTAGAGCAACCTTTGCCGACTGATGTTGAAGCCAATATAGACCAACATTCAAGCCTTTTTGCTACTAGAAGCCCGTGTCGACTCAAATTTGAAGCTTATAAGACCAAGAAATCCTCTGCTGCAACTAGAACCCTTTCTGCAGATTGAAATCACCTTTTCACGGGTATTCCTAAAGCGCCTGAGACCATTTCTTAAGCAAGAAAGTAATAATTTGATAAATTCAACAACAAATAATGGCCTCCTAGAGCATAATCTCTGTAAATTCTCTGCAACCTCCTGTATTTGATGTTGAACACACTCTCCTTGTAGACAAAGACTTAAAAATAAGTGATACAGTCACTGATTTCAAACTCTTGGACATCCACTGCTGGAGCCATGATAAATCCATAGACCAGGCTGATGATATCTACCTTTGGGAATCAAATTTTCCTAAATGCATCTTCCCATAGACATTCCAGTTTCTTGATAACATCAGACTTTGCCAAATCAATTATCTACCCAATGAAAGAGCCCTAGTAACCCCTAGCAAAGAAATTTTGTTCACAATTACTGCAGATTCAATAAACTAGATGTTATAGATCCAACCTAAGCCTGATAAAGCCCCTTTATCAATTGAAATCCTCACTGAATTATATTTAAAGCTGGACTTTCCCAAGAGGTTTCAAATTTTCCAAACCTTTCTTCCTCCATCAGTGGAAACCCCAAAGAGTAGCCCTCCTTATTCAGCTTCAATTTTCTCAGAGAGAACTAGACATATTGTCACAATGTTGTCTTTCATTCTAGGGTACTTCACAAATGAGTATGTAGATGCTTCAATCTTAGGTTTTCTATCCATTTTCTGCCCAGGACAGCTTCTAGCTTCCACATTTAACTTTTCTCAATATCTATCAGAAGCCATCCATGAGAAATTAGTTAAATTACCAGAGGAAGGAGTGTTTAAGTATTCATCTGTTTTGTTTCATATGTTCCTGTATTTCCAATCTGAAAGGTTTGCAATTAAACTTCAAAAACTAGACACCGAGGGTAACCCCCAATTTGTAGTCTTCTGGACTTTCTTAATCAGAAAGGATTCCACAAAATTCCCCTACAAGGACTTCATTGATGCATTTGTTTATCCAATTGTCAACATGATGAGCAGTAGCATTCAACCAAGAGTCATTGATGAGATAAAGAATGCCTTATAATTATCTGAACACAATAGAATAGAATATTGGTATTTATACCAGAACCACACTGAAATTAGGGTGTATGAATGCCAAATCACTCCATACAAGCTGCCCAAATACCTTCCAATGAGGTTATTTGCACTAGAATACATCAGACAGATCCTAAACTCAGATGAAGTCAATTTCCTGTCAGAAAAGAAGAAATATCAGTTTAAAATTAAGAACCATCTTGGTCCTTTCATTTGCAATAATAGGAATGCTGGTCAACAAGCAAAAAAGTGTTTATAGGATTTCAAGTTCAGAAGTAGTTTTAAATGGAAATATGAACCTTTGGGAGTTATCAGCAAGTTAAGAGTAAAATTTAAATTGACTCCTTTTGTCCATGAGTCTAAACCAGAGATTGAAAAGTACTCCAACTAGTTATAGTGGTTGGAAAATACTTTGCAAGAGGTAGAGAAGCAAGGTGATACTAGTTCCATCTTGCATACTCCAGCCCCACAAGGCAGGAACTCAAAAAGGCCAAGAGAAGAAGGTTCATATTCTGCAGAGACCACCATTGAAACCAAATTCAAACTAATGTACAGGAAGAAGCCCAAGATGAATCCAGTAATTGAACAAATTGAAGTCATTGACACAATTGAGATTATTGATACAGATGTAATTGTCAAAGAGAATGCACCTCCAACAATTTGAGAGGAAACTCATCAGCCATTAACCTATAATACTCAAATCATTCAGAAGCAACACAGTGTAGAGGTATCTTCATCAAGAAAACCAGTGGACAAAGAATAAGATATAATGGAAAGATATAAATAAATGATATTGAGGAATGAGGCATTGAAAGCTGTCACCTGTGCCCAATATTGGAAACAAACTTATAGTGACCAAAACAGGTTGCTTTCAGCCTTTGATTATAAAACCAGGAAGATGCAAATGACCTTTTTGCAGCCAACAGTGTAGGATCCAAAGTCATCAACAGACTATAAGAAAACAACATTTGAAGTTCAAGCCAAATATCTACACCCAATAGATCAAATTGAGTTCCATAAGCAAGCTAGAGAAATTATTTACTCCACTATGACTAACAAAGCTATGAGTGTACAAAAAATACAAAATTCTCTAGAAAACATTAGAGCACAGTTAAAACTAGAGAATGCATCTTCACAAGCAAAAGACAAAAAAATAAAATCACTGGAAGAATTGGTCATGGAGGTTGGATATGATCCAAAGAACATCAAAGCATCTGAAGAAATCATTAAGAAGAATAATGCATACATTGTTGCATTGAAGAAGAAGCTGAAACTACCTCCAACAGAGCATCCACAGACTAAAGAAGTTTTAGAGAATGAAGGTCAGAAAGATGAAATGATGAATCTCATCATTCAATTGACAACTCAACTGAAAGAGATGGAGAATGAAATGGATAAATTGGTGCAGGAGAAAAAGGCCAGCATGGAAGCAATCCCTGTCACTATCATTCCTACAGTTGCAACAACAATTCCATCTACTTCATCAACTCCATTACCTACTGTAGTTCCAGTGACAACAGAAGTTCAACCGGCTACTACATCAACAACAGAAACAACAACAACTCATCCCAATGATGAGGCAGGTAAATTGATCAAAGCCATTCAAGACATGTAAATACAAAAAAATGAGATTAATAGACTTAAAGACCAAATAAAAATTCTAGAAGATGAAAATAAGTTGGTACAATTAATGCATAAATCAGAAACTCATAAGTCAAACAGATTGACTGATAGACTACAGAAGCTAGAAAAATAATTGACACTGAAAGAACCACTAGCCCAAGAAAAGCAACAACTATGGGCCAATATCATTAACTATGTTAATGATATTTGGCCATCTATCCAAGTAATATTTGAGCAAAAATTTTGATCAAGGAAGCTAGTGAATCTATTCAGAAAGTCAAAGAGGAACTTGGTAAGAAACCAGAAGAGGCCACTAAAATAATAAAGTTTCTTAATTCCAAGAATAAACAAGAATTAGAAGAAATTGGCATAAATGAAAGAACATAAACAATCTTAGAGGTAAGAAAGGTAATTTCCAAGAGGATCCTGATGACACAACTTGAAGATAAGTGTCAGACTATGGAGTTAGCAATAACTAGATTCATGGTCAAATTTGATGTTTTGAGGCAGAAAGGTCTGCCTAATCCTTTGGTGATCAATGACAGATTAATGAAGCATGAAGACTATGACAAGAAAATCAGATAAGTGGCCAAAGAACAATCCAAAAATTCCTCCATGAAAGGAATTCCTACAGGCAAAGTACTCTATCAGACTTTTGAAAATCTCTTTTACATCCAACATGAGGTAAATCAACTCTTTATAAACAAGCCTAATTTTGAAAAATATACAGAAGCTGATGAGATTTACAGGAGAATGGTAAAAATAAAATTACCAAATGAAGAGGCTTGGGAAAAGTTATATGATTTACTGTGAAAGGTAAAAGTGAAAGCAAGTAACATAGCAGTCATAGTAAAAAAGAGCAGGCAGATAAATCAGTAACATAGTTTAAAGATGAAAGACAGTGTAAAAGAAAGTCAAAAGGAAACCAATGTGAAAGCAACAATGTGAGAGAGAAGACACCAAAATATCAAAGAAAGAAAACAACAAAACAAATAAGTAGGGACAACTTGCATTAGTTACATAGTTGTCTCTATCTTCTTGCATGAAGATATTTTGTTTCCCTTGAATAATTCCTAAATCGGTTTTAGGATATTTTGTATTATTTTTTGTATAAATACTTCATAATTCGAAGTATTGAGTGTGGATTCTTGAACATTTCTATAGTTGTAATTGATCTAAAAACCTAAGGGTTTATTGTACCATTTTCAAGTCAGCAGACAGGACAAGTAATAAAGGCATTGCATTACAAGATTCATGTGTTGAGCCACTTCAGTGAAGTATCTTTCAATTTTTCATGTTTTTCCTTAAGTATTTCATAAAATTGTATGTTTTTCCAAATTTAAATGTTATAACAGGAATATTATTGCAGAAATTGTTTAAGTACACTCTGTTCTAAACTGTTATTCATTTTAATGTTTTCTTCTGATATCCAGATCTGAGAATCCTTAATTTCTCTCCCATCCCGATTGACCTCTGTCATCTTCCTTCATTGTCCGGTTTAAGGAATCCTTAACTGCTCCTTGATCCCAATCGAAAACCACTTCACCATCCAACCTAAAAGATCTGATTTTGCTCAACTACCTTGCCCTGTGAACACTTCCTTTAGAACTTGATTCTGTCCTATTTTCTTGATACATTGACTCCATAGCCTAATGGAAAATAGACAGTAATATATCCATCTAAATTAGTAATTCCACCAAAAAATCAATCAAATCAAACCAAATCAA
The DNA here is from genome assembly GCA_034641835.2 of Pinus albicaulis. Classification (NCBI taxonomy): domain Eukaryota; kingdom Viridiplantae; phylum Streptophyta; class Pinopsida; order Pinales; family Pinaceae; genus Pinus; species Pinus albicaulis. The sequence continues at coordinate 609,375,274 of CM076573.1, read as the reverse complement.
TCTTACATAACTAGCCTAAAATAAACTAAAAACAACAAAGTTAAATCATAAAGAGAGAGCCCTCTCTAAGCATTAGGAAAGCTAGATCTTGATCTCATAAGTAGGTTGATAGTTACCTCTAATATTTCTTTAAAAAAAACATAACAACCCTAGGAATTACTTGAGTGATAACATGGAAAATACACCCAACAGTTGTGGGGAGTTTCAGTGTACCCCACAAAAATCCCAATCTCAGTTGTCGGTTCATGCTTCTTCCTAGCGTCTTTGGTCACATGCACATAAACAGATGAGCTAAAAATCTTAAAATGTGAAACATCAGGTTTCTTACCAGTGAAAGCCTCTTCTAGTGTACTCATGCCAAGTATCCTATGAGGACAACGGTTCTGCACAAATACCGCTGTGTTGTATGCCTCCACCCATAGATGCAACGGTAGGCCCTGATCATGAAACATCGCTCTTGCTGCATCCACAATCATTCTGTTCTTTCTCTCTGCGACCCCATTTTGCTGTGGGTTATGAGGCACAACCAGTTCTCTCTGAATTCCTTGTTTGTTGAAGAAGTTATTGAATTCATTTAAGATGTATTCACTGCCATTTCTGCTCCTAAGAGCCTTCACATGCTTCCCCATGTCTTTCTCCACCAGTGCTTTGAACTCAAGAAACTTTGAGAACGTATGATCTTTCTTCTGCATGAAGTAGATCCAGCACTTTCGAGAAAATTCATCAACAAATATCACATAGTACTTATGCTTTGATGTTGAAGCAACAAATAATGGTCCACACACATCTGAGTGAAATCTCTCAAGGATTTCCGAAGCTCGATTCTCCTTCTCATGAAAGGTGTCCTTTACATATTTTCCCATAATACATCCCTTGCATGTGTCTGAATATGCAAGTGTACCCTTGGGAAGACTTGTAGAAATCTGTTGCATGAATTTTAAGGCTCCGTGGTGAAGATGGCCCAATCTCTTGTGCCATAACTCATCCCTCATCCCGGATCACCACTTTGTCTGCCTTACCCATCAATGTTGCACAACCATCTACATAAATTTTATAGAGATTCTTAATTTGAATCCCAATCTTCTTGGCTTGTCCTGTTGTTTTTTGTCGCAGGAAATATTTTATTTCACTGAAAACAACATCATAGCCTCTATCCTCCAACATTTCAACTGAGACTAAATTTTTCTTCAAGCCTGGTACATGCATTACATATTTTAATTGAAAGGTTTACCTATCTGTCTTTGGAAGGTAATGGTACCAATCCTGATAGCATTGTACCACCTGTCATCACCCATTTCGATATGCATCTAGTGGTCCTTCTCTTCCAAGCTATTGAAAATTTCTTTGTCTCCTGTCATGTGAAAGGATGCACCGCTATTCAAATACCACACCGATCCCATTGCACCTTACACCATACATGCAATGAGCAAGAAGTCAAGCTAAAATTGCGAGGCCAAAGCCTCACCAGCTGTAGATCTTGAAGCCTTCTTGTTCTTCTTCTTTTTTGGACTGTTAGTGGCATAATGCCCATGCTCGTGATAGTGAAAACACTTCTCTCTGGACATGTTGCGCTTCTTGCCATCTTTACCAGACTTGAATTTGGAATGGAATTTATTTCCTTTCCCCTTCTTCACCTTGGAAGCCAAAGCACAATCTTCTTCATATTCATTCTTAGCTGAAGATCCATCTATGGTATTCTGTTTGAAATCCTCTTGCACCAAATCCGACCAAAGTCGTTCCAAATTTGGCAGCGTTTCCCTTCCATTGACAGAGTCCTAATAACTATGCCAAGTCTTGGGAAGTCCTAGAAGAGCTAGGCTCACCAAATAATCATCGGTGACAGTAATTCCAAAGCTCCCCAACTCATCTCGACATTAGATAAAATTTGCTAAATATTTTGGCATGGAGTCGCCTTTCTCCATCTTGATCTTCCTGAGTTTATCTTTCAGTGCCAATTTCCTACGATCGTTGCTACTATGAAATAGATTTTTCAAAGCTTTCCACATTTCATATGGTGTGGCTTTGCCATGGAGACTTGAGACAATCTTGTCTCGTACTCCCTCCAGTAAGATCCTCGTCACCTTTGCCAATTTATTTTTCCATGCATCAAGATTTGCAGCATCTGTCACAACAGTTTGGGAACATCATTGTTAATGAATTCCTTCAATCCATTGTCTTCGAATACTTCCTCCATCCTGTCTTTCCAAGAAATATAGTTAGATTTTCCCTTGAGTGCATACTCCAATCTCAAGCCATTGAAAGCCATTTTGATCCTGAATCGCCTATAGCACCAAGAAAGTCTTCTGCGAATTCGAATTCTATTTAGTCACAAACTCAAATCCTTCTCCACTATTGTGATTTCCTGTGCTCTAATACCATGTAGAAATTATACAAACAATATGTATATCATGGATTCAATCTGATCTAACAATGTACTAAAGCTATATACTGAATCGCTTCTACAAATCAATTTCGGAAATTAAACACAATTGCCAATCACATGAAGCAAAGATGAATCAATCAAACCACAACACAGATAATTTCTCAGGGAAATATTGCTGCTCAAAACCCCACTATCTTCTATTGTATATTCAACATGGATAAATGAAACAATTACAATAGAACTCTTCTCACAAGAGCCTCCTGTACTCAGCTAATTGTCTCACATTGTCCTGGACAAAACTGACCAACACTTAGCCAATTCTCAGCCTCTAAATAGCCTGCCTTGCTTGCACAATTCCTAATGAATGCAATCCCTATTCTTTAGGAATTTTGGCCTTCCTAAACTACACAAGGATCATGGGCAATCCAATGAGTGTTTGGTTGCATGGGTGCAACCCAATAATCCTACAACTGATAGTTAACATCCCTTTCACCTAGATCTCAACTGAATCTCCATTGGAACTGACATGCATGCAACTAATAATAGTAAATAACCATTTGCATGTTATACCACTGATTGTGAATTAAATAATATTCAATTCACTTGATCTCTCACTAGTGCAAGAAACAGTTACAACTAGCCGCACAACTGACTTTAACTCTCTTAACTGAGTTAACTGATTACAACATGCATTGAACTAATGCACCAATGCACTTCGAACTCTGTTACAACTAGAATTACTTTGAATGCCTCACCAACTACCCTCAACTCGAAATTCATGAGGTAACTGAGTTTATCACACTCAGTTAACTATTACAAGTGATTATGAGATAATATTACATTTTATTATCCATTTTAATTAAGGGATAATTAAAATAGACATGCACCAAATTTAGCCCACACCAGCATAGGAGCTGCTCAGACATGTGGTCCCACACTAGTGTAGGTGCTGCTTGTATCTCTTGGTCCCACACTAGTGTAGGTGCTGCCTGTATCTCTTGGTCCCACACTAGTGTAGGTGGTGCAATTTATTGTTGGACTTCAACATAACAACTTGGCATCCGTGATCAACAAAAAATGTTTATGTAACAACTACATATGTTCATATTCTCTCCACAAAAGACAAAAGGTAGGCAAAGAGCTAACTTCATTTAGTGAATGCATATTTGCATCAAAGCTTCTAGAGAAAAAAGAGAGTGGGAATTATCAAGTAGTGAAAAAACGCCCCTAAGAGCATAGTGAACCCCAAATCTAGAGTCACCCAAAAATACTACATGTCAATGAAGACAACCTTGCACAATAACGTATAGATTAGTTTGAACATGCTCCCAACATGACCTAGACAAAGGATAATCCCAAAATTTATGCTTCCTCATCTTCACCCTAATACAAGAGGGGAAAAGCCCTTATGAGAAGTCATTCCTAGCTAAGCAAGCCTCAGAAGGAAGGCAATGATAGATCACCAACTAGGGAACTACTTAGAGCTTGTAGGACACCCTAAGCGATTTCATAATGTATAATAGTTAAATCCAACAATTTTTAGAACCATAAGACACCCAACACTAATTAAGCACTAGACGAAGTTGATGGAACTAAGGAAGAATGGAGTGCAATATATGAGCATCATAAACACAAGTTTCCCAAAAATCTACTCCTAATCATGCCACCTCACCTCGATATATATTTATTTATCTTTAAAAAATATTCTATAGGGATAAGAGTAATAACCTCTATAGTAGTAGAACGATCAAAAGAATAAAGGACGTATTTGTGTGCTAAGAAGCATCAATATTTTCAAAAGAAAGTGCTAGCATCCCACAAATCCCTCCACATACAATATTTTTCTTACTTGATTATTGCACCTTGCATCCTCCAACTCCAAATTGACCTTCCAGCCAAATCCCTCGCTCCTTGACTACCTAATATATACCATCTTACCAAACCAACTATTACGCTATTACACTACGTACAACTATTTGATAAATTACACAAATGATCCAGTTACAACATGTCTTCGGAGACTTGAATCCACATAGCTCAGGAAACAAATTATTCACCAAACCACTTCAACTAAGATACTTTTATAGTTTAGAGTGTTAGGAAGGGTTAAATGTCATATTACTTATGTTAACACAATATGTTTATAGCCCCAAGGGTTATCTTGATTGGGTCGAGGTCCTGTTGCTAAAAGCACCTCACTATTGGGAGGTCACGGGGTCAATTCTCCTCGACGCCCTCGGGGTTAAGGTCTGATTAGTTTGGTTGGCAGAATGTGATCCCTTTGGGTGGATCTGCTTGGATTTTCCTAAAAAAAAACAAAAAAAACATGAGGATGTTTATACTGTGCATAAAATTTATATTAATTTAATTGGTTTCATGGAAAATATGCTACTTGTTAGGTTTTTCTCTCATTCCTTTATGTTGCATGTATGCTTGATGTCTGCGAGAATAATATATAAACCCAGTTGGATAAATTATGAATGACACTTTGGCCTTCTCCACCCTCCTTAGTATGCAAAGAGTAATATTTGGAAGTGCTTTTATGACTATAAAGAATCTCACACCTCTTTGATTTGTATCTTGTAGTGGTTGTGATTATTGGTTTATATCAACATTAAAGCCCCAATATGACATAATCTTTATATCAACGAGGGTATCTAAAGTGATTGTGACCCTCTTAATAACAATAACATAATACATTCATAAAATTTGTTTGGTGTAATGTAATTTTCAAGCTCCACTGAAATTTTTGTTGTTGATTTTGAGGATGAAACTTATATGGTTTTTTGTTTTTTGTTTTTGTAATATCCCGGAGAAACCCAACAACTTGCCTGACTCGTGACTACTAGTAAACCTTTGGGGGTTTATAGCATGTCCTTATCTCTGTAAACCAGGTCACAACTTGGGGGATTTTAGCCTTGGATCTCTCAGTTTTCACAAATTTTACATTACTTAGATCGCTAATTGAGCTGCCCCTTGGGACTATATGGTTTTTTTTTGTGTTTTAATTATATGTAATATTTATTATTATTTTTATAAACTTTGAAAAATCTTAATTATGAAGAACATCCTTTTACTTAAAATTTACAAATTAAGAAGGACACACACACACACGCACATGTGTAGTATAACTTATAGACGAAATCTATTTTTTTGAACAGAATTTGGAAAAACAATTTCAAGAAAGAATGTTATTTTTTATTGTTTGAAATACATTTTTGAATGCATAAATGGATTCAACACCTTGAAAATCCCCTAGGGCACTCAAATTCTACAAAATAACAACTTAAACTCAAGTTTTTAAAAATCTCTATCGGATTTTGGTGAAAATAAACCAGAAAAAATGGTCATTTCGTCTATAAGTTAGACAATGTCTATATGTATATATAAATATAACATTGTACATGTAAAATATAAAATTGATTTCAAAACATTTAAAAAAGTTTTAATAACAAAACATTTCTACATAGATTTTGATTGTAAAACATCCAAACATTGACATTGGGATTTATTAAACGATCTCTTACGGATGGGACTACTACTACTACTACTAATATTACTTTTAAGATTAGGGGAATTAATAAGTGAACACAGTGACTTAGGTTAGGTCTCAAGATCTAATTGATCGATCAATACTACACATACTATGGCATATATAACAACTTGTGAGTTACATATATTGGAATCATCATAGTGGATGTTCATCATCATCATCATCATATTAGAATCTTGTGGCTTAGTTCATATTTAAAGCATCTCAATAAGGAGCACACTATTTGAGCCAATGAGACCATTATTAACCAAAATATTATTAATAAACTCTAAACTTGGATGAGGTGGTTAAGAAACTCACATCCTACCATTATTTCACATTTTCATTAAAAATTCTTTACATAAATAAATACCGTTCATTTACAGGTGACAGATGGTGTAAGGGTTGAAGTTTACACAGAAGGTTGAATGGTAAACATCAGCAACAATAATTTGTACTTTGATTAAAAAAAGTTTTGTAACTCATAAAATCTATACCAAATAAACCAAATAATATGGAATTTTTAATTGTTTATATAAAAATGAATTCCATTGACATGGATATTTTATTTTTTCATATTATTTAATTATTATATTATAATATATTATAGGTTTATTAAAAATTAAATTAATATTTAAATAACTTTCTATCGAGTTTATTTGTATTTTTATAAATTATTTAACATAGAGAAGACACATTAAAAAAATAATAATCCAAATGATGGGCCTCTCGTTCAATACCGTGACAAAATTCAATACATCACATATCCTCTAGAAGACCGTGACATAAATGTAGTCTTTGTTGAGTCCTTTCAATTTTATGCGGGGTCCACATTACACACCCATTAAACGGAATGAACAAAATAGTCTTGATATCGACATTATTGTATAGCCTTCATTTGTCAAATTCAAAATCAGTTTATCAATGATACACCTAATAATGATTATGTGCCCATAAATTATCTATATATATATTTAATATACTGTTTATATATATATATATATATATATATTTATTGTTAATTTATATATACATATAAACAAATTTAATATATTGTTTATATATATATATATATATATATATAATTTTATTTTTATACAATATTTTAAATTGCTTTTTGAGGTTTTAAAGTAATATGTTGACTTATGAGGGAAGAGTAATGGCTACATTTTATGAAATTTTAGATAATTATTAAGTTGTTAATGAATTTGTTGATTTTGGAGAAAACTTTTTTGAGTATACAAATTGGTTATGAAAGTTACTATTTTGGGGTTTAGTGATAGCAAATGAATTTTTAAGGATATAACATGAATTTGATAAGAGGTTTTTAGGATTGTCAATAAGTGAGTTTGATTGTACAAATATGGTTGTTTGAAGATTTTGACCATTGACACCATGTTAGCATTATATAGTAACTATCACATGTCAATGTCTTGGTACGGTAGTTCATGTGTTAATAAAGGTTGATGCCGTGATAGGGCCACCTAGCTTACCATATCATCGATTGACCTAATTAATTTGCTTAACATGTAATTATATGAGTGAGATTTAAATAAAAAATTAATTTATTAATCAACTTAAATGTTTATATTCCACCATTATTAAATAGTAAATAAATCCCACTTACAAATAAAAATCACTAGTGAGCATAATCCACATGCTAAATTCCAAGGTGTTGAATGTTTTATTAGCCATCGAGAGAATTTACAATATTTTCATAATACAACCCAAAATATCTCTCGTACAATCTATAGGGTCAAACTTCTAATTTGTCATTCATGGAGTAAACACCCCAAACTTTTTATTAATGGTCCATGGGTAAATACCTCAACCTTTTTGTTGAGCATAGATGGGTAAATATCTCAACTTTTCATTTACATCCCAATGAATAAATACATTAACCTTTTTGTTGATTGCTAATGGGTCAATACCTCAACCATCATATTGACCTTGATGGGCTCATTGGCCATCCATGAAATTTGTCATGTAACTTTTAAAAACCATTGGCGAAATTACAATGGTCCATCAAACCTTCTCAAATTCAAAGGAGTTTCTGCCATTGGAAAAATTTAACATGTAATGGAATTTTCAGTATAATTTAACATGTAACTTTTAGAGACGTTGTCAAATTTTTCACACCCTAATGACACTATCGATCATTAGTGAAATTTAACGTGTTTACCTAATAAAAGCTTCACCAATTCTCTAGAGAGTCAATGAAGTATATTTAACAAGTTCTACAACAAATCTAAGAATTTTTGCATTAAAAGTTAAAGGGGATCAACTTTATTAAGAAATTGAATCAAAATTATGAAGCTCACTCTTTCTGTAGAGCTCCAAAAGATCATAAATGTGTAAAATTCTTACCCAAAATCCTTTTATTAGTTCTTTGCCAAGGCATGATTCTTCTAGCAATGGATTTTTTTGTTGACCACTATTAGTTTAGCATTGACCACTGCAACTTATAATGTTTAACTTTGAAAAATAAATATTCATTTTTCAATATTATTAAAAGACTATTTTTCAAACATGTGATTGGACCATAACTTGAAGGTGTTATTGCGGCCTTTTCATAAGATAATGCCATGTGGATAATGACCTCACATATTTTATGCCATAATTTATGAATATGGTTGCACTCTTCATGCATTGTTTTTACATATTTGTGTAGTGAATTTTTATTCTTAAGCTTTGAAGGAAGTAAATAACATAGTCACCATTGGCTACTTCCCACCATAATTTAAATCATTTTTTGCATAAAATCATAAACATAAAGACTTACTAGTGGCTGCCCACCAAAATCTATACAAGTCCATGTGCTTGAGCAAGAAATTAATTTATCCACTTCACCTCTCAATCTATACAAGTCCATGTGCTTGAGCAAGAAATTAATTTATCCACTTCACCTCTCAATCTATTATTTCCTTCCAAGGCAAGACAATATGATTCCATTTTCCTGTTAACCACTATTAATTTAGCTAACATTGACCAATGTAAGTTATAATTTTTTATGCAATTTTCCCATTACATAATTTTTAACTTGAGTGGCCAGGAATAAGCCCCCTTGTAGCACTTGTTTCTTCATGTATGATGTATAAGTGATTATATCCATTCTCTCTCCTTGGATGGATTATTACGAGAATTTATCACATTCATTTAACTAAACAAGGTTTCTTATGGGCAACTTACTAACCCTAAAATTTATGCAAGCATTGGTTCAAAATACATATGAAATTATATAGATTCAAACTCCATTATAGGGAATAAGGCAATTTCACACATTCTTTATAATCATGTAAATAATCATATTTACCAAGGGTTATTACCCACCATAATTTATGCAAATTTTTGCACCAAAAATAGGTAGGAATTACTTGTAACTAAGAATACATACGAGGAGTTACTAGGAGTTACCAATGGTTACTACCCACCAAAATTTATGCAAGTACTTGAATTTCTCTACTTTCAACATCAATTTATTTTCCAAAAGGCTCTAGAAAAATTGGATTAACATACACCCTTTTTGAGATACATTAAGCTCAAACATAATTTTCATCTTTGCATAACTATTTTTTTTTTCAAAATAAAAATTCTTATATATTTATAAGTGAAAAGCATATACATATTGTTATTCGAAATATGTCTAACTTGGATTCTAAAGCTTCTTCACATAACCAAAATCCTAAATATCTATAACCAAAAATTATATGAAGACAATATATATTGAAACAAAAAATTGGTGATAGACTCCTATTCCTATACACATCTTGCACTCCCACACATCAAAGCCAAAAAAAGGAGAAAGAAATTTAGAAAGAGAGCTTGGTCCACATGGAATCAATCTTAGATCATGTGCGTATTCATAAATTCCCATCGAGATAGCATGGAGGGATAATGATTTCTTTGATAAAATATCAACATCCACATTCAACTAACACAAAATATGACAATAAGAGACATGCTTGAAGGAGGCAGCCACTGCTCGAATGTCACTGAGTAGTAAATCAAGGCCATTTTTTGACAAATCTGCTTTACTGTTTTCCCAATCTGTTACTAATTTCAAATCCCCCATCAAGTGGAACATTAATAATCCTCTTTTCCTTACAAATTTCAGTAAAATCCAAAGGGTAGAGAATTTAGCCTTTGTATTTATTTCTTTCCCAAAGGTATATTTTCCTCAGATGAAATGGTGTGACTAAAATGTAATACAACCCCAACTCTGCATCATAGGGGGTGGCCCTAGCATGCACTATCGAAGTAACCCCATGGAAAATCAAAATCGACTTCAAGCATTATAATGATCCATTGTTTGGAATGTTTTGGATATGACTGATGTTCAAATCCTAGCGCAAAGAATTTTGTAGCACATATCTCAGGAGGTATGATATAGTCTTAAAAATTACTTACATTCTTGGATGGCCATATGCACACAATTAGTAAGTAGGGAATCCCGTTGAGAGTCATGAAAAACTTTTCAAATAACTATTCCATAAATACTTTTCAAATAACTATTCCATAAATACTTTGCTTAGAGAAGCATTGGACCACTTAGAGTTGGGCTTAAATACTACCCATAGAATATTGCATACATGTAGAGGTTAATTGGATTTAAAAGTTGGTGCAACTAATATTCCTCAACATGCTTACACAAGGGGCATTTATTCGACCCAGACTACCCATGCTTGAGTAGAGAATCCCATGTGAGGAGCTCTCCATAAAGAGCCAACCAAGAGGTGATTTTTTCTTTTAATGGAGCACTCACACCCCATATAATTTTCCACCATCACACCTTGTCTGCATTAAAATAATCCTCAAATTCAACTTTGTAGCCAAGCCTGGTAGTGAAGTTTCTTTTATGAGGATTTTTGGACCAACACAGTTGGTGAGGGACTGAATCCCTAATGTAAACATGGCTAGAAACCAACATATTCACATAAGTGTTATATTCTACTATGAGTTCACCTTCAAGCCACAGAGACACAATCAACTTCCACCCATTTAGTACTATGATTTTTGGGTTTTTTGCCTTAGCATCGACCAGATGGAAAATTTTTTGTCGACCAAGCACTTGGATCAAGGGATCCAAGAGGAACAATTCATTTCTAGCTAAGAACCAGGGATCGCGTCCAGTTTTTACTTGCCTCTTATGACCCACACACCAAGCTACAATTTACACACCAAAGGAGTTTCCATCACCATTTTTTTCCACAAATTTTATCCAGTAGATGATTTATATGGGAGGAAAAACCGCTTAGCCATAGACATCCTTGGAAAGTATTTTGATTGGAATACTCAAAACCATAGGGAATATTATTGTGTAAGTATCCAAGGATTTTTCTAGCAATAGATTTGGAAAATAGGTATATGTATTTAATGCCCCATCCTTATAGCTCGTTCAAAGCTGTAAGATAAGGCCATTTAACTAGGGCAATCCATTTCTTGTTGTTGTCACCAGTCCATAAGAAATGAAAACATTTTTTTTTTTTAAATCATAGTAAGCACTCCTTTGTGAACTATCATAATAGATGTCCAATACACATGTATGCTCTGTATAGATGACTTCAATATCATAAAATGCCCAACATATGATAGAAATCAAGAAGCCCATATAGATATGTGGGCCTCAATATTTTTTACCAGCCAAATCCAATCCAATTTTTGGTACTTATTTGGCTTAATATAAAACTCAAAATACTTCATTCCATATTCTAAAGACTTTATTGGGAAGGGAAAAAATTTCCTAATATGTGCGGATGAGGCCTCAAAAACTCCATATAATTTCAAACATGATTTATTTGTTATTTTTAGAGTAAAGGTATCTCTACTTGAATGTTTCATGAGGCATAATACTTGCTAAGGTTTTACAAATGGGGTAGCAAGCTAAGTGGGCTTGATTTTGGGGAAAAATCCACAGTTAAGTGTGCTTGAGCCAGAGGAGTTCTGGGATGGGTGACCTCCCGGGGAGTCCTGGTTACTAGGTGCAAGCCCCGGAAGTGATGATTGACGCTATGTGATTCATTTCACTAGTTTCAATCCCACTTCTTCACCCCTGTGAGCATCACCTGATGCAATGAGTGCTAAGTGGACTATTAAAAAAATCATGAGAAATTAGTCAGTTATGACTACCTCTCATGGAAATGGTCATAGATTAATGACTTACTTAACACAGTTGATATAATGCACTGCGGAAACCCCTCATACTTAAAATACAAAGAGTAAAGGGATCTCTACTTGAATGGTTCATGAGGAACACTACTTGCAAAGGTTTTGAAAATGGGGTAGCAAGCTAAGTGGGCTTGATTGTGGGGAAAACTCCACAGTTAAGCGCGCTTGAGACATAAGAGTTTTGGGATGGGTGACCTCCCGGGAAGTCCTAGTTACCAGGTGCAAGCCCTGTAAGTGATGATTGATGCTATGTGATTCATTTCACTAGTTTCAATCCCACTTCTTCACCCCTGTGAGCATCACCCGATGCAATGAGTGCTAAGTGGACTATTCAAAAATCATGAGAAATTAGTCAGTTACAACTACCTCTCATGGAAATGGTCATAGATTAATGAATTACTTAAAATAGTTGAATCCAAAAAATTATATCTAATATAATGCACTGCAGAAACCCATCATACTTAAAATACAAAGAGTAAAGGGATCTGTACTTGAATGGTTCATGAGGCACAATACATGCTAAGGTTTTGCAAATGGGGTAGCAAGATAAGTGGGAATGATTGTGGGGAAAACTCCATATTTAAGCGTGCTTGAGCCAGAGGAGTTCTGGGATGGGTGACCTCTTGGGAAGTCCTAGTTACTGGGTGCAAGCCCCGGAAGTGATGATTGACACTATGTGATTCATTTCACTAGTTTCAATCCCACTTCTTCACCCTTGTGAGCATCACACGATGCAATGAGTGCTAAGTGGACTATTCAAAAATCATGAGAAATTAGTCAGTTATGACTACCTCTCATGGAAATGGTCATAGATTAATGACTTACTTAAAGCAGTTGAATCCCAAAAATGATATCTAATATAATGCACTGCGGAAACCCCTCATACTTAAAATACAAAGAGTAAAGGGATCTCTACTTGAATGGTTCATGAGGCACAATATTTGCTAAGGTTTTGCAAATGGGGTAGCAATCTAAGTGGGCTTGATTGTGGGGAAAACTTCATAGTTAAGCGCACTTGAGCCAGAGGAAATCTGGTATGGGTGACCTCCCAGGAAGTCATGGTTACTGGGTGCAAGCCCCAAAAGTGATGATTGACACTATGTGATTCATTTCACTAGTTTCAATCCCACTTCTTCACCCCTGTGAGCATCAGCCGATGCAATGAGTGTTATGTGGACTATTCAAAAATCATGAGAAATTAGTCAGTTACGACTACCTCTCATTGAAATGGTCATAGATTAATGAATTACTTAATGCAGTTGAATCCCAAAAATGATGTCTAATATAATGCACTGTGGAAACCCATCATACTTAAAATACAAAGAGTAAGGGATCTCTACTTGAATGGTTCATGAGGCACAATACTTGCTAAGGTTTTAAAATTGGGGTAGAAAGTTAAGTGGGCTTGATTGTGGGGAAAACTCCATAGTTAAGCGCGCTTGAGCCAGAGGAGTTCTGGGATGGGTGACCTCTCGGGAAGAGTTGGTTACCGGGTGCAAGCCCCAGAAGTGATGATTGACGCTATGTGATTCATTTCACTAGTTTCAATCCCACTTCTTCACCCTTGTGAGCATCACCCAATGCAATGAGTGCTAAGTGGACTATTCAAAAATCATGAGAAATTAGTTAGTTACGACTACCTCTCATGGAAATGGTCATAGATTAATGACTTACTTAACGCAGTTGATATAATCATTGCAGAAACTCCTCATACTTAAAATACAAAGAGTAAAGGGATCTCTACTTGAATGGTTCATGAGGCACAATACTTGCTAAGGTTTTGCAAATGGGGTAGCAAGCTAAGTGGGCTTGATTGTGGGGAAAAATCCACAATTAAGTGCGCTTGAGCCATAAGAGTTCTAGGATGGGTGACCTCCCGGGAAGTCCTAGTTACCGGGTGCAAGCCTCGGAAGTGATGATTGATGCTATGTGATTCATTTCACTAGTTTCAATCCCACTTCTTCACCCCTGTGAGCATCACCCAATGCAATGAGTGCTCAATGGACTATTCAAAAATCATGATAAATTAGTCAGTTATGACTACTTCTCATGGAAATGCTCATAGATTAATGACTTACTTAACGCAGTTGATATAATGCATTGCGGAAACCCCTCATACTGAAAATACAAAGAGTAAAGTGATCTCTAATTGAATGGTTCATGAGGCGCAATACTTGCTAAGGTTTTGAAAATGGGGTAGCAGGCTAAGTGGGCTTGATTGTGGGGAAAAATCCACAGTTAACTGCGCTTGAGCCAGAGGAGTTCTGGGATGGGTTACCTCCCATGAAGTCTTGCTTATCGGGTGCAAGCCCCGGAAGTGATGATTGACGCTATGTGATTCATTTCACTAGTTTCAATCCCACTTCTTCACCCCTATGAGCATCACCCAATGAAATGAGTGCTAAGTGGACTATTCAAAAATCATGAGAAATTATTCAGTTACGACTACCTCTCATGGAAATGGTCATAGATTAATGACTTGCTTAATGCAGTAGAATCCAAAAAATGATATCTAATATAATGCACTACGGAAACCCCTCATAATTAAAATACAAAGAGTAAAGAGATCTCTACTTGAATGGTTCATGAGGCACAATACTTGCTAAGGTTTTGCAAATGGGGTAGCAAGCTAAGTGGACTATTCAAAAATCATCAAAAATTAGTCAGTTACGACTACCTCTCATGGAATTAATGGTCATATATTAATGACTTACTTAACGCAGTTGAATCCCAAAAATGATATCTAATGTAATGCATTGCAGAAACCCCTCATACCTAAAATACAAAGAGTAAAGGATCTCTACTTGAATGGTTCATGAGGCAAAATACTTGCTAAGGTTTTGCAAATGAGGTAGCAAGCTAAGTGGGCTTGATTGTGGGGAAAACTCCACAGTTAAGTGTGCTTGAGCTAGAGGAGTTCTTAGATGGGTGACCTCCCGAGAAGTCCTGGCTACCGGGTGCAAGCCCCAGAAGTGATGATTGACACTATGTGATTCATTTCACTAGTTTCAATCTCACTTCTTCACCCCTGTGAGCATCACCCGATGCAATGAGTGATAAGTGGAATATTAAAAAATCATGAGAAATTAGTCAGTTATGGCTACCTCTCATGGAAATGGGCATAGAATAATGACTTACTTAACGAAGTTGAATCTCAAAAATGATATCTAATATAATGCACTGCGGAAACCCCTCATGATTTATTTGTGTTGATTTACATTCCTATGGCAGAGCAAAAGAGATCAAATGTATCTTTTACAAAATTAATATCCTATATGTTTCCAAGGATACAAAAAAGCACATAATCTACAAATATTAGATGACATACATCAACCGTCTCAAGACCTTGATGCCATGGAGACACCCACTGGATTTAATATTTTCCAGTAATATGCTCAGATCAAATACAAAAGGGGGGGAAGTGGGAACCTATAACGCAACCCCCTAGTCACCCATAAGAACCTTGATGGGGATCCATTGATCAATACTTCAAATGAAATAGACTTTCACACCTCATTATCTAGATGACCACCTTAAGAGAAAAACCCATATGCATACGCACCAATCGAATAAATGTTCAATCCACCTGATCATTTTCCTTGTATTTATCTAGTTTGACAATTTCTACCTTTGGATTGGACATATTGACTAAATGTAATACTTTTTGTGCTACAACAACGACATTGTGAATATTCATGTCACGTAGGAAGTTGAATTTCTCCTCATATATGAAAGAGATGAGGATTGGTTTTAATCTACAAGAAATAATCTTTGATATCAATTTATAAATGAGGTTAGAGTAATCAATCAACCTGTAGGATGTAATCCACAAAGGATTTACCATCCTAAATTTTAGGTATGAGGCATAAGAATGTGGAATTAAATTAACTCAAAACCTTTCTATAAGCTTGTGATTCTCTAACACCTAAGAGAAAATCCTTCTTGATCAAGTGATAAAACCCCAAGTAGAATTCCACTAGAAGGTCATTTAGTCACGAAGCCTTTTATTTCTACATAAATTTGAGTGAAACCAAAACTTCCTGCTCAGATACTTCCTATTGTCCCTATGACAACGACCCTCCAATTTTTTTTCCTTAGTAAATTTTGGAGCCTACATGAACTGTCGTTTCAAGCTATCTTGTGTCGTCTTGTTATTTGTTCATGTTTTTCTAAGTGTCGATCATCCTTGAAATATTCCTAAGTGTCGCTTTTTCTCTTAGGTCAAGGTTTCCTAAGTGTCATATTCTTATCTTTGGAAGTGCTTGTGTCGTCTTTCTAAATATAGGAAAATCACTAGCTTTTCTTTGAATTAATGATTAACTTTATTCACTTCACATGCATATCTCACAAAATAACATAAGCAAAAAAAAATTTGTTGGAGAAAGTGAACTTTCTAAAGTTAGCAATGAAACAAGCGTTGATGGAGGAAACTACACCCTCTTGAGCAAGAGTGCACTTCAAAATTTGAGTGGAGCACACTTCCTTCTCCCAGTCAAACACACTTCTTGCCCACAAGGAGAGAACACTCCTTGTTGACAATGATTGCCCCCTCTTTTTCCTCAAATCCAATGCACTCCTTGTCAACAAAAGGTGTGCCCTCTTGTTTCTCATTTATGCACCCTTCCTTTTTTACATGATGAGCGCACTCCTAGAAAATAGAGTCCCTCTCCACTTAATGTAACTAACTCACTCATCAATTGAAAAGTGGTGATCATGCATTAAATTTCTTTGCATGTGAATTATTTTATAAGTTTCCAAACTCATTATTCATTCTCATCATCACTGTCCACTCGAGGTTGAGGCATTTTCTCACCACAAGGAGATTTTTCTTCAATCTTGATCACAAGTGCGTGGATTCTCGAAAAGTTTTGCAAAATGTCATTCTTGTCTGATTTTGAAGATTTTAGTGGAATTTTTTGTTTTCCTTAGCAACGTTTCAATCTATTTTCACATATGAAATGTCGTTTTCATCCACACTTCCTTTTACAAGTGTCGTCTTGCTATCACAAGTGGTGTTTCTAGTAACTCTTTGCATTCCATGAACTTTCACCTTCCAATCATGATTGCGACATGAATTATAAACATTTTCAACTATTATCTTTATTTTTTAATGTGTTCTTTACTTTATGTTGATCTTCACTTAACATTTTTTTATCTTGCTTTTGTCCAAAGCTCACTTCCAGAAAAAAAAAATATCCTTTTTTCATCAAAACTGCGCCCAACAAGAAAGAAACCCCTTCCAAAGCACACAACACACTTTCAAGCAACAATGAGGCATCCTTGTCCATTGTTACTGTGCTTTGCACCCTCAATTTATCTCCTTGCTGCACTGCACACACTCAAGCATAAGTGTTCCCCTCATTGTTCATTGTCACTCCAACTTGCGCCCAAGCTCTCTCTCTCTCTCTCTTATTCCAAGAGCGCATAGAAAAATATTAAGCCTCAATTAGGCCTTGTCTTCTTACTATTTCTGCAACATGTGCCCTCTCTCTCTTTGCCTTGGCACAATCCACACTCTTAGTGGCTAGTGATAGTTAGGGTATTTCTTGAAACTAATTGTTAGGGTATTTCTTAGTGCACACTTTTGCATGTGATAGTTAGGGTATTTATTGAAACTAATTGGTGTTTTCCATGAGTGAATTTCCACTTGCCATGAGTGAATTTACACTTGCAGGTGCTATAGATACATAATACATCACTCTCTCATCATCTCCCAATACAATTTCTCCTACCAACCATTAAGCTACTTCAAAAGAAATTTCAGAAGCTAGTAATGAGGAGCAAGTGGAAATTACTAAGCCAACTATTTCTATTCTTTTAGACATACAATGATTCATTGATAAATATTTGAAGGTCTCACGGAAGGACATAAAATATGCTCTCATGCAAAAGCTATTCCCAGAGAAATTGGAAGACAATGAAGTGTACATAAATATCAAGAGGTCTCGGATACATGTAGTCGCATGCATATTCCTAGTGATTCCTTGTGCAGAAGCTATCAAATGGATCTTGTTACACATGAATAAAAAAGAATTTGGTACTCAAAAGTAAAAGCGAGAATGATCATTTTACTTACCATCCTCATGACATACATTATTATTACAAGATGACAAACACAATTTTATTCAACTTGGGAAAATATCAATACTAAGGAAGTTTTCAAATCTTGGTGCTAAGAGCCTACAAAATTCCACCAGAGACCAAGTGGAGTTTACCAGAACAAATATTTGAGAAAGGTATACCAGTATCTCATGGTGATGTGCAACAAAATACATGGACAAAAGAATGCATAATACTTTGAGGAGAATTTGATTTATTTTCTCAACCTAGTTGTCTCAAGGGGAAAATTTTTCAATTGGGCAGTTCACCGCTCCTACGAACTATAGCTTCACATACAATAGGATTAGACAACATTAGAATCAAAACAAACATGAAATTTATAGATGTCCGCTTATCTGTAGGATGGTATTTTTGCCTGTTATGACTTCACTGGGATGAAGTGGAACTGGACCCCTCAGGAGAAGTTACCTATTAAAAGTTGAGAGTGAAAGCTTCTGTGATCCATAACATTTTAATTATAACTCTTCCGGGACATCACATAAGAATTTTAGGGGCCAACGCATTTCGAACTACCAACTGTAGTTCATCATCAGGATAATCAAGAAGTCCCAGAAGAGTTATAATTAAGAAGTTACCTATCTACTTTCATTGCATACTTTTATCATAAACTAGTTTTTTAGGAGTATATACACAACTAACTGAGAATTTATTTGTAGTTTTCTACAAGATGATATTTGAGACAAAAAATCCTTGCATGACGGACCAGGTGATGGAAGCACTTTATGAGATTGTGTTTTGGTTTGCCTCACCACAGGGCACATACATCAGATATTTCGGGTGTCAAAAAAACCATTATCTTATGCTGAGGTATGTGACCAATAAGGTGGTCTTGTAGGAGGTAGCCTATCAGTTGAAAAATGGATTGTTTTCACATCTCTAGAGGAGGACAAGGCCCCTTGGCCCTCTTTTCCTTTACAAATTGGACTTTATGACCTCAAGAGCCTCAAGGCAGCCGATGCTGAAATTGAAGAGTTCATACATCTGTATAAATATGGTGATAGAATTGAAACTGCTCAAGAAATTTAATCTAAATCACAATTCTATTCTACTGCTCTGCGGAAATTAATTCACAATTTAGAACAACATGCATAAACATGAATAATAAAATACATAGGTACACAATTGTTTCAAGGGGAAAAAAACTGCTAAAAAACCCTTAAGCCTGTTTGCATTAATAAAGTGAATTGAGAAACAATTACAATTGTGATCTCTCGATATGAGGACAAACTGAAAGAGCAAATTTGTTCTCAATCTGCCTACACTTGTGCTTCCCGCACTCGCACTTCCTGAAATTGCTCCTATTTCCTTACGAAATTCCCGAGGAAATGGGCTCCTAAAAGATAGGAACCCCCCTTGTTTGCTTGCGCAATTACCAAGGATTGATCACCTGAACAATACTATAAATTGTACAATCAATCTAGTATATAGTTAATTGTACACTGCCTTGGAATCTCCACCACATCTTGAGAAGTTACAATTACTTGCATGCATGAGTTATTTTGGGCTGATTCATCAGTTAACTGGATGATATCCGAGTTAGATTATGTTATGAACCAAATCCAAAAATATAATAAAAGAGATATCAAAGCCTTAGAAATCAACCACTTCGAGGGGGCAACCTCCCTTACATTACATAAATGAACAATTCTTGGATGAAAAAATGACAAAACCTCTTTTCTATATATAGGAGTCCATGGGTTCACAATATAATCCTAGACGACCTAACAATAATAATCTAAGGGTACAAAAATAACAGTAGTGGGCTATTATGGGGCACAATAATAACAAAATGGGGACTACATGGGTACAACAATAACAATAAGGGGGCTACACTAGTAATATAGGGCCCTAACATGCCCCTCTCCCTAAAAAAAGTGTTGTCTTAAACGCTTGTGTAGTTCTGGATGCTTCTGTATAAAATTATCATCCTCCCATGTGGAATATTCAGTGGGAAATATCTTTCACTTAATGAGATACTCTGAAATTGATCGATTTCGTAGCTGTCGAGTTCTTATTTCCGTGACTGCTTCGGGTTCCAATATGATTTTTCCTTCCTCATCAATTTTTGGAAATATTTTTTTAACTACAATTTTGTCACCTATAACCTTCTTTAAGCATGAAATATGGAAAACTGGGTGCACTCGAGAAGATGTAGGAAGATCCAATTTGTATGCCATAGTACCAATCTTTTGCAGCACATTGTAAGTACCATAGTACTTTGGAGATAATTTATTATCCTTCTCAGTTTGCTTGAGGGACATTTATTTGTATGGTTGTAGCCGTAAAAATACCTAGTCGCATAGATCAAAAATTTTCTCACTACAATGTTGATCCACCTACTATTTCATTCGATTTTGTGCCAAATTTAGGTTATCATTTAAGAGTTGGAGAACTTGTTGTTGATTCTCAATGTGATATTCCACTCCTTGAACCTTAGAATTTTCTCTTAAATATGATGTGATGGACGTCGGATGATATCCATAAAGTTCCATAAATGGGGTCGTTTTTGCTGTAGTGTGGAAGGAAGTTTTTACCACCATTCAGCCATAGGTAACCAATTGAACCATTGTGTTTGTTTATCAGATAAAAATCAATGAAGATATCCTTCCAAACATTTGTTCACTATCTCAATTTTCCCATCAGATTGAGGATGATAAGATGAGCTATGAGCAAGTTGAGTACCCAAACAAGAAAATAATTCCATCCAAAAATTTCCAGTGAAAATTGGATCTCTATTGCTTACAATAATATTTGGGTTTCCATGTAGCTTTTGAATTGTTTCCATAAATGTAGTAGCAATTGTACTCGATTTAAATGGATGAGATAATGCACAAAAGTGTGCATACTTGGTAAGGCTATCAACTACCACCATGATGACACTCTTTCCTTCGGACTTAGGTAAAATTGTGATAAAATCCATTGAAACCTCCTCCTAATGTTGATTTGGAATGGATAAACGTTGTAGTAGACCTGGGGTCTTAATTGTCTCAGCTTTATTTTGCTGGAAAACCAAAAATTCCATCACAAACATTTCAATATCAAATTTAAGGCCATCCCAAAAAAATTATTTCTTCACCCCATGGTAGGTTTTTAAAAATCCCAAGTGTCCTCCTAAGGGAGAGGTGTGCAATTCTAAAAGAATATTTTGTTTTATTTGGGAATCCTTACAAATATATAAGCGATATTTTCACCATAAGGAATCATTTTTCTAACTAAACGTATTAGATGTACTAGGATCTTGTTGAAGCTTTTGAATGAGTGTCCATACTTCTTCGTCATTCTTCCATTCCTTCCTTGCTCCAGTTATCCAATTGGGTTGGATAATAGAAATGGCACAAAGCAATGATTCCACATCCTCATCCTTTCTTGAGAGTGCATCTGCAACAACATTGGCTTCCCTTTTTGGCAGATGATTTCAAAGTCATAACCCAACATCTTTGTGACCCATTTTTGCTGCTCTTCTGAAGATATTCTTTGTTCCAAAATGTATTTAAGACTACCATGATTAGTTTTTACCTTGAAGTGTCTTCCCATTAGGTAAGGTCGTCATTTCTTTAGTGCATGTAGTATTGCCTACATTTCCTTCTCATATATAGCTTTCTGTAAATACTTTCCTTTGATTGGACGGATTTCAAAAGCAATGGGTTTTCCTTCTTGCATTAAAACAACACCAATTCCATTTCCCGAGGCATCAGATTCCATAATACAGGTTTTTGTGAAGTATGGCGTAGCTAAGACTGGTGCTTGTCACATTGCCTCTTTAAGATGTTCAAAGGTATTAGTTACTTCAGGAGTCCATGAAAATGCATCTTTCTTCAATAATGTTGTTAGAGGTGCTGCTATTATCCCATAATTCTTAACAAACTTGAGATAATACCCTGTTAACCTGAGAAATCCTCGCAACTGCTTTATGGTTGTGGGGACTTTCCATTCCTTAATGGCTGTAATTTTGTTAGGGTCTACCTTAACACCCTCCTGAGATACAATTGACCCAGATATTCCACCTCTTGTGCTCCAAAGAAACATTTAGAGGTTTTTGCATATAATTGTTTCTCCTGCAATAGTTTGAGCACCCTATCAACATGTTGAACATGATCCTTACAAGACCTGTTGTAGATTAGTATATCATCAAAAAATAATAACACAAATTTCTAAGGAAGGGTTTGAAAATGGAATTCAACAACCCTTGAAATGTGGAAGGTGCATTGGTAAGGCCAAAAGGCATGACCAAAAATTCATAATGACCCTCATTAGTTTGAAATGGTGTTTTCAAAATGTCCTCAGTCTTCATTCTAATTTGATGATATCCTGAACTAAGATCCAACTTGGTGAAATAAATTGATCCATGTAATTCCCCCAATAATTCATCAATCACAAGAATGGGAAATTTATCTTTAATAGTGAGCTTATTGAGCTCCCTATAATCCAGAAACATGCGCCATGATCCATCCTTCTTTGCACCAATACTATTAGAGGAGAAAAAGAACTTTGACTAGGCTGAATTATACCAGCCTCTAGCATTTCTGAATCATACGTTCAATTTCACTCTTTTGGACATAAGGATATCTGTAAGGCCTGATGTTTAGAGGAGAACTTACTAGAATCAAATGAATAGCATGATCATGATCATGAATAGGTGGGAGTCCTTTAGGAGTTTCAAACACCTTGGAATGATTGTCCAAGACTTTTTGGAGATCTGGAGAAATAGATGATATTGATGTTGGAACTTCTAGTGAGCATAATTGTGCAATGGTGCCTCATTTTTCTTTATTCATAATATTTTTCATTAAATTTGAGCTTATTATATTTCTCTAATTCCCTGTGATACCCTGTTATTCAACTTCCTTTCCTTCGAAAAAAATTTCAGGAAAATCTCTTGAAAATTAAAAGATATCGACCCCAAAGATTGCAACCATTGTACTCCTAGTACAACATCACCACCACCCATTGGAATGGAAAGCATTGGAATATTCAATACATATTCCCCCATGGTTATCTTCATATTATGGCACTTTCCAGAGAGATTTATAGTTCCTCCATTTTCCACCATCACTTGACACTCTGGCGCTGGGTATACGAAGCAATTCAATTCATTGGCTACCTTATAATGAATAAAATTATGGGTACTACGCGAATCAATAAACACTATTAAATTTTTATTCTTGATATGTCCTTTTATCCTAAGATTTTGAGGAGTGGTAATTCATGTCAATGTATTACAAGATATGGTGAGATTTATTTCTTCTTCCTCTAGGGTTGGTTCCTGGTGTATATCATCTTCTTTTGAAGTTTCTTGTTCCTTTTCTTCCTCCTCTTTACAATCTATGTAAAATAATTTCTTCTCAGTGCATTTATGACCTTTAGTGTATTTGATATCACAACTATAGGAAATCCATTTTTCTCTTTTTTCTTCCAATTTTTGTGGTGTCAACCTTGTAGGTTGTGGAAGTCTAGGAGTAGCAATGATTCCATATTTATAGATGTGAGTGGTAAGCTTCCTTGTCACCATAATTTTACTTTCAATTTTTCTTGCTAACCTGAATGCCTTCTCCATTGAATCAGGTTCCCAAAGGTGAACCTCATGTTGGATGTTATCCTTTAAAGTCCCCATGAAGACATCAATCCTGTGTTCCTCTAGAATATCAATTACCCTTATATTCAATTTTTGGAAGTCCTCAATGTGCTCCACTATTGAACCCTTTTGTTTGAGATTGATCAATTGGCTAAAGGTGTTGCTCTTTGTATCCTCATAATGTAATATCATTTCATCCATTAAAATTGAACAACTGACAAATTTTTTACAAGAGAAAAGCCATCAATACCATACAAATGTATTTTGTTTTAAATGGAAAGTTGCAATGTGTACCTTTTGTGTGTTTTCCACATTATTGAGATCAAAATATTGATCCATCTGCAGTATCTATGTTACGAGATCCTTGCCATCAAATTTCCTCATAGCGATCTTTAGAATATGGTGGGTCTTCAATCCAACATTAGAGTTTATGAAATCACGATTAACATTTATTTTGTTCTCATCGTGAGTTTCCTCTACTACCTTTTCTCCACTAGGAATAATTTCTTGTATCAAATTTGTGAAGCCTTCCTTCAAACCTTCCATGTATTTCTTCAAATATTCCATTTTTCCTTCTATACCATCTAGATTAGCTTCCATTCCATTATTCAAACCATCCATATTAGCTTCCACACATTTCTTCAAACCATCCATCTTAGCTTCCATGCCATCCATCTTAGTTTCCATGTTGCCTTCTATACCATCCATCTTAGCTTCCACTCCATCCATCTTAGCTTCCATAAAATTCATCTTAGATTCCACTCTTTTCTTCAAACTATCCATCTTAGCTTCTATGCCTTTATTCAAACCATCCATCTTAGCTTCCATTTCATTTTTTGTTACTTTTTTCGAGAGCGAAATTTGTTGCACTTGTTCTTATAGTTTTGATATATCATGTTGCACTTATTCCTCTTCATGAGTCATAGTAGAGCCTTCTGAGGGATTAATGGGTGTTTAATTATTTTTAGGAGCCATTTTAGAACCCAATACTGATATCTATGCTTCAATATGCCCTTGGAATCCCTTCAAACTGATATTTCAAAGAAGACTTATGCAATTTAAAAAATATACACACCTTTTTCTTGCTTTTGAGGAGCTCGATATTGGATCGGATGTATCTCTGTGATTTTGGATCCTCAAGATTTTATCTTCAATCCTTTATTATCCCTCTAAATCTTCTTTCCAATGTCATAGGTATGACCTGATTTGGATTATTCAAGAAAAATTTATGCCCAATCTCCCACAATGTCCTAATTATGGAATGGTTCAGTAGAGCGAAATTTTACGGCATGAAATGTGTCACTTTTTCCTCATTCGGCTTTGAAATCGATACACAGGAAACTATAGTTCGTGTGAATTTGGAAACTTTTTACAGAATTCCAATCCGATGCTCAGAGAGAGAGTTATGACGATTTTCCCAAGGTATCCTCTTTTAGATGAAATTAGGGAGCATGAAAAAACCTTAACTTCCACAGATCATATATCCGAAAATATGGTGGATCAAGACTTGAAATTTTTACACAAAGTTTCTCAATATTTTCTTGCAAATGGGTTTTTATTTTTAGCTCTAAAATTCATAGAAAAAAATTTATAGAGAAAATTCCATGATGACTTGTTTGAAGCAGCGAAACCCTAGAATCCAAAGTTCTGATACCAAATGTTATGAAACGAGCTCCCAAAATAGAAGAAAAGTTAGATCAACGCCTTAGAAATCAGCCACTTCAAGGGGGAAACCTCCTTTACATTACATAAATGAACAATTCTTGGATGACCAAATGACAAAACCTCCTTTCTATATATAGGAGTCCATAGGGTTACAATATAATCCTAGCCGACCTAACAAGAATAATGTGAGGGCACAACAATAATAGTAGTGGGCTATTATGGGGTACAATGATAACAAAATGGGGACTACATGGGTACAACAATAAAAATAAGGGGGCTACACTAAAAAAAATAAGGGACTACACTAGTAATATAGGGCCCTAACAGATTATTGTCTCATTGCATAACTGACCTCCAACTAGTTCTATCAATAGTTAGAACTAGTTTAACTGAATACAACTGGAAATAACTAAATTGGATTGCTACAAATTAGCAATAGACACATGCATAACTAAAATCCAATATTTCTACCTCAAATTCATTGAGATAACTGAGTGCAAAGAACCATGTCACACTAGTTAACTGCCTCCAAGTTGTTCTATTGATGAGGAAATTAGATTTTCTCAATTTGACTAAGGCTAATGTCAAATTGAGCCTTTTTTGTTGCACTTTCTAACACTACCTATTAGAAAGAAAGGGGTTTCTCACCACCCCTATCCAACACTTACGGAGTGTATTGTAGCACTAACTCTCACTTTTTTTGTTGCTGCTGCAACAACTGCAACTAAGAAGCATAAAAAAAACACACTGAATCACCTGTGTATGCAACTATCTATTGGGAAACCCGTGCCACTGCTGACTTTTCTACTGAGACTCCTGCTTTGTTGTTAATATTGATTTTCACTACTCAGTATTTGAAAGACATTTATCCTCTTGATACTTAATATTGTGGGCCCCTGTAGCAAGGTAATGATGCATGAGGAGGACACCTCAATGGACCTTGCCCAAATTTTTGCAACTCTGGGACTAAGGTTCTACATCTTCCCACCTCACTCCAAGAGGTGTAGATGCATGCATGGAGAAATATGATATACTCATAATGCTGCTTCTACTGCTCTGATGATTCTTCCAAAATGTTGTTGAAACTACTGTAATAATGAGTTTGATCTCCCCAGATCCTAAAGTACTAGCTTCCATAGGGTTGCTCCCTCTGAAACTAGACTCCCTCCGAGTCTCGATCTCCCTGTGGGAAATATCTTAGATCCTCAATCTGCCAATATTAATGATAACAAATCATTTTTTTGTCACTAAACATTGGCTCACTAACATGCCCACCAACATGCTTCTAGCTCCATTAAGAAAACTGCACATATGTAGTGTCCTACCTTGGAAAGGTTAGTTTTGTGACACTTAGAGAGGGTGATTTTGATGCAGTGATATAAGATTATGCATGTCAGACTTAGTATATGCTTATATGCTATAGAACTGGTTTGGATCACCTTGTTTTTGTGTGCTTATGATAATATCTATGGTTGTGTGTATAAGACTGATTTTAGTTAAGTGTAGATTATCAATGTTTTCTCTTTTGGTATCCTAGTTTTGACATATCCGTATGAAATGGATGGTGATCCAGGACTGAGACACATAAATCCATGAATGATCATGGTTATGTGGAACATATGTTTAATTATGATTTATGGATGATACATGATTTGTATGATTATATATGCTTAAGCTTTTACTAAGCAAGATGTGGCAAGGGACCTAGTCATTTTCCAACAAGGATGCTCAAATTATAAATGATTGCAGAAGTCATTTCTCAAGAACCAAAATTATTGTGGAAGTCATGCAAAATTATTGGTAAAATTTGAATAAGTTAATTATGAAATTAATTTAATTCCTTTGATCTATGGTATTGTGATGTGTGGAGGTCTTGGAACACGACCTTACGAACGAACCATTAGATGGGTATGAGCTCACAGTTAATACCTTCAGGTGAAGCATGAAGTTTCAAAGCAGAGTAGATGAGAAGCCATGAAAATTAGGGTGAAGAGTACTAAATCCAAGAAAGATAAATACATGGAGTCTTAGATATATAATAAAAACATTAGGGCGCAAAGTCCTGAATTTTTAGAAGATCAAGGTGTGGAATATTGGATCCTTGGAGTAGATCAGGGCATGAAGTCCTTAATCTTCTAAGGCATGAATATGCGTGCAATAGGGTGTGGAATACCTATTCTCCAAAATAAAAATACCACTCATGGGAAGCCCAGGGATGAACTTCCTTAATAAAACCTCATTTCTAACAATCCTAGAGTGACTTTCTAAAAATATAAAATCATGTCTAGCATCTCAAGCATGACTTTCCAAAAATATTAAATCACCTTGCATAAATTGGTAATCAAGTGTAGTTGAAGGAAAAACACTTAACTTATTATTAATCAATCCTCATAGTTAAATATTGACTTAATCATCAATATTATTATTATATTTTATGAGACTATGATATTATTATTAAAAGGGAATTACAAGTCAGCTTCATCACCTCAATCACTTCACACCTCTCTCCTTGAGGACTCTCATGGCTCTATGTAACTCTCTCTCTCTCTCTCTCTCTCTCTTACACGCTCATCACAGAATGTCATATTCCTCTTACACTCATTAAATATATGTCATAAAATATTCCTCTTACACTCTATTTAATACACATGTTACACTTTCCTCTCCTTAATGGCATGAGTTACACTCCTATAAATGGAATATGTTACTCTTCATAAAGGCATGCATATTGCTCCTCCTTTATTACAAAAATTGGTTTCTCCTCCTATACATGGGTCTCTTGTATTCTCACTTGGGTGTTGGGAAAAATAATGAGAGGGGGGGGGGGTGAATCAGTATTTAGAGCTGACTGAGAAATTTTAATTTTTCTTTCTTGAAACCATATGCTACTTTACTGAATCTAACTTGTATGTTCAGAGATCTTATTATGTCTTTACTTAGATCATTGCATCATTCATTCATCAGATGTTATGCAAGAAGTATGAATAGAAATAACATGGATGTACATCAACGATAAGCAATACATTGTATGAACACCCGTATTTAAGGTGGAAACCCAATTCGGGAGAAAACCACCGTTGCTGTTATCTCAGTCTTCAATATTTATTATAAAGAAAACTTCTTACAATTTTATGCTGGTGCAGACTCATACCACCACGCAGGCACCCACCTGCAGAAGGCTACAACCTTCTCTCATTTACCAGCCTCTCCTAGAATGGAGCTACAACCCCATGCTCTCGTTTACCAGCCTCTCCTGGAAGGAAGCTACTACCCCCTGCTCTTGTTTACCAGCTACCACTGGAAGGGAGCTACAACCCCCTCACTGAAGACTTCGACCCTCAGATCTACTGCGGACCACGTTTCATCAATTTTCATACTGGATCCAATAGATTCCACATAACATACCTTGCAGGCCACCAGATTTATTCATTTTCTTTAGTAGACTGGCACCAGTTCTTCATGATTTCATCAGTCAATTAAACCAGAGATTCATCATCGTCAGATCATTATATCCATGGGTGCATCATAGATTCATATTTATCAATTAAGAACAGAGTTCGTCCATGCAAATATTCCTTAGAGAAATTTATCCATCCACCACCCTTACACATGCACACTTTGTACAATAATCGTCTTCTCCTTATATAGATTTTTCCTTTAGTAAAACCATGAGTCAAAACCATCCAACCGCTGATGGTATTCCTTATTTTATTGGGATTTTATTTATCAAATTCGTGGAATTTGATAAATAAAAATTATCCACAACCTTTGGCAATTTAAAATATATAATAGAACTTTAATCAATGAGAAAAATAAATTAAACTGGGGCCCAACGCTAACAATCGACCCAATCGAAGGGCTCACGTTCCATCGCGCCACAACACCCAATTCGACGGATATCGTTTGGGCAACTTGCACGGGCAATAACGCGTGATCGCACGCCGTACTTGTGTTATCCTTCGCGCACCTTCCGAACACAGCCACCGTCCGATGGCATCTTCCCAAATCAACGATATATATCAATATCGCTGGGCATCCTGGGTCGAACGATAGCGCGCGATGGCACGCCGTACTTGTGTTATCCTTCGTGCACCTTCCGAACACAGCCAACGTCTGATGGCATCTTCCCAGATCAACGGTATATATCAATATCGTTGGGCATCCTGGGTCGAACGATAACGCGCGATGGCGCGCAGTGGTAAGCGGTTTTGTGAAATCGTACAGGGACGCATGTCGCCCGTTCTATGGAATCACTCCCCACCTCTTGAATACCACTTTCCCGTTGAAAGAAGTGCGATGAAAACCGGAATCCACTTCTACTGTTCCTCCTTCGTGGTTCCGCCCTTCGCTCAAGGTTCCGTCTGTCCTTATTCCGTTATTGCTACGTTTCTTTACGAAAGAATAACTTTGTTTTAATTGTTTTTCCTCTGCGTTATCAGTTCATATAACCATAATACTGTTATACAGCTCCGATGAATAACCCGTACTGAGGAGTGCCTCCGCATCGCATATTCATTACTCTGCCTCTCTATTTCTTTCGCTGATTGCGATATGCGATTATATGTATCACATCTTCGTTGCCTCTGCTTCATAGTTTACCTTGCTGCCTTTTCCGATTGCGATTTGCGATTATATAGAAAATGCAAACATCGCATCGCAGACCAATCGCATCGCATCTTCATTACATTGCCTCTGCTTCTATTCACTGTCTCTGCGTTGTCTGCTGCCTCAGTTCCTTATCTTCCTGGCTTCCTCTCTGCTTATTTGCTCTTTTTGCTGATCTATTTGTCTCTGTTGCTATCTCTCTGTTGCTATCTCTTTCTGCTGGTCTCTTTGCTGCTTCTGCTATCTCTCTGTTGCTATCTCTGCTTCTTGTCTAATGCTGCTCCTTGCTTCTCTCTTTGCCTTGTTGTTGTTTAGATGCTCCTTCTTTGCCACTTCCTTTTCCATCAATGACAATATTTCCAACATTGGGGAAGGATGTGCATTGTGATGCCAAGAGTGGGAGAGACTTGAGGAAGATTGTGAGAGGGAGAGACTTGGAGAGTAGCGAAATGTTTTCGAAATGAATCTAAAATTCTTAAACTAAATTACTAAGTATATCTATCTAGTGGAGTTGAACATGAGTTATATTGAGAGGAAGTGAAAATTATCTTCCTTATTTTTCCTCGTATATCTCTCTATTGTTATATTTTGGTACTGATTGTGAGCTTTTACAACTCGAGGGTTCCAAGGGGAGAATTTCTTCTTGGATATGGTTGGGAGGAAAACCGGATGGTTCATAATGATTTGGTAATGATATTGGAGCTGGAGCATACTCTCATTTTTTTGGAGTTGTATATATATACACTATCAGGTATGTTTAAAATTATTCTTGAAATTTTAGTTGATATTGGAGTTGGAGCATACGCTCATCCTTTTGGAGTTGTATATATATACACTATCATGTATGTTTAAAAGTATATTTATTGAATTTTATTATTAGTTTAAAGTGTTGTAATTTCAATTTATTGGAAATTGATACTTGTGAATATTTATTAGATATTTAGAGAGTTTTTTCTGAGTTAAAAAAAAAGTATTGGTAGCTATAGTTGAGAATTTACATGCAGGGTATTAAAACAAGAATGTGTTGCCAAAGTTTTTAGATTCAATTTATAATAAAATTTTGTCCATAGAAGGTCGTATTTATTATCTAAATTAGATATTATATGTTTGATAGTATTTTATTTTGTCTTTTAGCAGTTCATTACATGGTTTTTTCTCAATGTGAATTGGGTTGTTGGCTGAAACGTAGACGTGAGTAAAATGTTGCACACTAAATGTTTGAAGTAATTCGTCAATATTTGTAGTTCATTTTATGTAAGTTTTTTTTGTACAGTGTTGTTGCAAACTAATTGACAGAAGGTCTTAATGGTTGAAGCATTCAGGGCTTCCATGAGTTTGTAAAATTGTAACAATGACTGCAATAAGTTTGTCAATTTATGTCAAGGGAAGTAGCTTTGCAAGTTGTACAATGTTCAATTAAGTATAAGTATAAAGAAATCATATGGTGGTTTGTAAATTTTATGAAAATACCATATTAGCATAAATTTGGGTTTTCATTCTCCATTTAAAATTTTAGACGAAGTTTGCATATTAAGTGTTTGAAAAAAGTAGTAAATGAGAAAGTAGGGATCCATTTTTTGTTGTTGTTTTAAATAATCAGATCCTTGGGAGTTTTTTATGTGATTCAACTCAACATCATGGGGTATCCATACCATTTGGCCATGTAACCATCACTTTGATTCCAAAAGACATGTTTTCAGACTTTGATTTTTCAATCTGGTAGATTTTGCAGAATTGTTACTACTTTGTATGGACCGTCTGTTGTTGGTTTTGAAGTACCCTTACTATATATGATATAAAAACTGATTTATATTGAGGATACCAATATTATTAAGGCTCTTGAAACTATTTATTAATTTCTTAATGGTTGGTACTCAGACAATTCAACATTTTGATGACAAATTACTTCATGTCTGCTAACTGTTTGTCAGAAATCCCCAATGGATGTAGCTTACATGGCTACATGCTATTTATAAAATGTCCCCAATACCTATGTATTTTGTGTCCCTAAAGTGTTTGTATAAATTCCTCATTGGATATGGCTAGTATTTTTAGTTGTGTTAAGTTCAAGGTAAATAATTATTGGCATTACTATGAGACAATGAAAAATGAGGTGATGTAATCTTAGATTCATATTATCTAATTGTTGTGAAATTTCCTTAGGGAATTATGGTTGTCAAGTGTTTGAAACAATTCCTCAATTTTTGTACAATCCATGCTAGCAAATTGTTTGTCATAATGCCTCAATGGCCATACATTGCATGCTTGCAATTTGTTTGTCATAATGCCTCAATGGTTGTAGCTAATAACATTTATGATTTGTCTGTAAAAATTCATAAGTGAAATTAGGATTTGTAACCTAGGTATTTCTAGAAATGTCTCAATGAATATGCACATAATTCTATTGAGTTAAAATTCATGCTAATGAAGTCAAATTTGGGTAAGTGAATTGTTGTAATTTTAGCTTACATATGAATTCATAATTATTGGATACCAATCCTATAGAAGTTGAATTATCCTTTCAAGAAAAGAATTCATAGTCATGTTATTTAGAATAAAATCAAATTAGTTTCTCTTGAACACATTTAATTGCAACAAAATTAACAACTATCTTGTTGGAAATTGTGGTTTGTAAAGTTTGATATTTATTCATCCCACTAAAGACTCTTTATTTTAAATGTGATTTTTGAGCTTGATAAGCAAGTAGAATGGCTGTAAGCTTTGGATCTTGATGAAACCATTATCCTTGTAGATTTTATGAGTAGATTAAAATTACCATGGGTTAGTTAGTAGAATTTAGTGTGTAGTGTAAATGGCACCAATGAGAAAATATGGCCATGCATTATATATATCTCATTTTGAGTTTTAGTGCTCAATATTTATCTATAATACTGATGGCTCGTAAGGTGGGATCTTACAACATAGGGTCTTCTGGATCTGCCCTGAACTAGGGCTCCATCAATGTGCCTCCTAACAGTCCATGACTCCTTTCATGCATAATATACTTAAGGTATTCAAGTTGTTTCATACAACATATGAAATTCATTGTTCACAACTACATTTGTGAATAATTCTCAACCTTCTAGATCTCCCCCATGTCTATGACATATCAGCTGCTACTATCACTCTTCTTAGGGTTTTCAGATCTTCCCACATATAATCACTCCTTGACTGATCTAAAAATTCTGCAATGAGCCCCTCTTATCTATGATTTGTCAAACAACAAACTAGTGAACTAGGGCAACACAACCAACCCACTTTAATGCTCTTGGCTACTCCAAAATTTAATCCTTAGGGTATCAAAATACAACCCAATTGTTGTGCCTGGTCTGTCACTTGTAAAAAAAAATTAGGGCAACTAGAAAACCACTAACATGCATATGACACATAGTACATAGGCTGAATACTCGTTCTAATGTGAATATTTCTCTGATACCATGTATAAATTGTGGTGTAGAATTGAAAATCCTCAAGAAATTTAATCTAAATCAAGAGACATGATTCTACTCTACTGCTCTGCCAAAATTAATTCACAATTTAGAACAACATGTGAAAACATGCATCATTAGATATACATGTACACATATGTTTCTAGGGGAAAGAAGCTACAAAAAACCCCTTAAACTTGTTTGAATTAATCAAGTGAATTGAGAAACAATTACGATTGTGATCTCTCGCTCTCGGGACAAATCACAAGAGTAAACTTGTTCTCACTCTTACTGCACTTGCGGTGGCCGCACTCCCGTTGTCTGCACTCACGCTGCCTACACTCATGCTACCCACACTAGCTCCTATTTCTTTATCGCAATTCCTAAGGAAATAGGATCCTAAAAGGTAGGAATTCCCCTCTATTTTTTTGTGAAATTCCCAAGGATTTATCACTTGACCAATACTCTAAACTGTACACTCAATCTAGTATATAATTAATTGTACACTTCCTTGGAATCTCCACCACAGCTTGAGGAATTCAAATTCATTGCATAAATGAGATATTTTGGGTTGATTGATCATTAACTGGATGATATTTTAGTTAGATTATTGTCCGATTGCAAAATTTACCTCCAACTAGTTCTATCAAAATTCAGAACTAGTTTAACTAAATATAGCTGGAAATAACTTAATTGGATTGCTACAAATTAGCAATCAACACATGCATAACTGAACTGCAAGCTCTCTAACTTGAATTTACTGAGCTAATTGAGTGACAAGAGCCATGTCACACTAGTTAACTGCCTCCAAGTTGTTCTACTAATGTGGAAATTTGATTTACTCAATTTGACTAAGGCTAAAGTCAAATTGAGCCTTTCTTGCTACACTTTCTAAAAAAATATTCACTTTGGAACGATGAGTTTTCATAGAAATCATCCTAGAAAAATTTGCAGACAAAATTATGACAAGATACAATCCAACTGGCCATATAGACCTATAACAATTCCAAAATATGAAAAAATCAAGAATTGGTACAATGCACTAAGAAATAATTGGCGAAGAGATGAGGTAGGGCCTCCCAAGTTGCACAGGTACCAGATGTACAGATAGAGGATATTCAACAAGAATTAACTACCCAAGTGGGCACTACAACACCTTGTAATATGATAAAACATGATCTAGTGGTAGGAAGTAGTAGAAATTTCAAAGTTGATCCGATGTGCAAAGGTAAAATTGAGGCTGAGAAACATAAGAAACAAACAGAGGAGGAGAAGAGAAGGTCAGAAGTAGAAAATAAAATAGAATAAGAACACAAGATAAAGGACGATAAAGAAGAATAATACAATATGAAGCAAGATTAATTTCTTAGACAACAACAAAAATAAGAAGAGGGAAGGAAAATAATAGAGGAAGAGGAACAACAAAAGTGGTTTCAAGAAGAAGAAATGAGGAACAAAAGGAAGAAGAAATCACACAGATAATGAAGGAATAAAAAATGGCCCATGAAATGGAAGCAGAGTTGGAGGATGTGGATTCCATTGAAACAATTATAGATGAACCCAGAAATCACTCAAAACCTCGTCTCATTGGTGGTCATCTCCCATTTAACGAAATGGGAATTGTTCCTCCACCAGATGACAGGGTTATGGATGCATCTAGTTTTACTTTCAACCAAGTAAAGAATATGATTGTACAAGAAAGGTGAAGGTACTTTCCAAATGATACTATTCTTCTAGTCTCTATATCCACAGAGAAGGTGATAACATCTAATATCAGGAGAAATCCCCAAGAAATCATGTTGGAAAATGTGGTTTTTGCAATGACAATGCAAGATAATACAAAATATCTTATGAGTGAGAATGCACGATTGCGGAAGGAGCCTACTTTCGCAAAACAACAGGTTGATCATCTTGCTACAGAGAATCAATGATTGTCTTCCATTAGTATCAACATGATGGACCTATGGTTAGATAAAATTGAAAAATTAAAGTCGATGGAAGACACCATGAAGAAAATATATAGTGATATGATTCTCTTGCATGAGGTGGTGGCACCCCTGGTCCAAATTCAGAAGAAACCTTAAGAGATCTTTAAGATTCTGAAGGTTACAAGCATAACTGTAGATTTTATGCAATATTGGGGTGTCAAGTATCTTAATGTTCGTAACAAGTTCTTCAAAATAGGTATGATAAAAGTGTAGGTGGATAGAGCATAGTTAAGACTTAATACTCATAATTACACCCACCTTAGTGAATAAGCGGGCAACACCAAAACTGCTTACCTTCGATCGCACAATGGTTTAGATTCCCTGGAACATAAACATAAACTACTTTTTGTGGGTTCACTTGGAGAAATAAGAGGCAAGGATGTCATCATACGGGAGATAAATCAATCTTTTGAACAAATCAAGCAAGAAACATATTAAGAAGGACTGGAGATAACCAAGAACACTATTATATAATATGCAATTGGTCCAACTAAAGCTCACATGAAATCATCTTGGTTGTGGAATAAAATATAGCCAAGCTCCAAATCCATATTATCATATGCTTTGGAGGTGAAGATGTGATATGTTGTAGAGCTTCCAATCAGAGTTAAATTTATCACAACAAGTTTCAGAGTATAGAACTTGTTGGGCCTCCAAAATGTCATCCCCTTTTACCCTCATTTCCATATTTTTTACCATATTCCCTAACTCTTTACCATATTTTGTAGCTCCATAAACCTACATTAATAACCATTTTCATGATCATATGGGTTTATCATTATTATTTTCCAAGTAATTTATTTTAAGTATTTTAAGAAAATTTATGATTAAATATTAAAAAATTAACATGTTTTCATATATATCTAGAAGTAGTGAGGGAGTATGTAAGGGTTCGTAGTTTCGGGGGAGCTGCTCTAAAGCTTGCGTCTGAACATGGAGGAAGACACACATTGAGGGCGTGGACCTTTCTGAAGCATCGCCTGGTACGGGGCGGGAAGACATCATGCGTCTTGACAGGTGGAGGTTTCCCTCGCCCTCTCGAGATCACGACGAAGGGAGTTAGTCGACTGACGACACCCTGCATGCTCATTTTTCGATTTTCGTTTTCTTTATGTCATAATCTTGGACTGGTTAGGGTTGGTTTGTCCCTATTACCTTTTGGGTTGATATTTCTCCTTTTCACCAAACGGAGTTTTCCCTGCTACATCCGAAGGCTTCTCACCATCTTGGAAGGGAGCGAGGCAGGGCTTTGACGTTGTTCATCGAAGGAGGGTAGGGTCAAAAAAAGGTTTAAACTGATACTGAAGGGATGCCCTGGATGGGGTAGGGTTGGAGCCAATATTTGGTGTTGTCGACAGTTAAAGAAGGGAGCAATGGTCAAAGGTTCATATAGAGTGGGGATAGATATCAAGCCGGAGGACATGCTGGCCATGAGGGGGAAGGGGATAACCAACCAGAACATCCTAGATTTCATTGGGCTAGTTGGGAAGGAATCCTACTTGTCTGGATTCTAGGGAATCGACTGGGGGGTCGAAGAATCGCCGGATAGATGCCAAGGGCTCCCCTGTGAGGCACTGAAGGTGGAGAAGCAGCTGTCAGTCACCACAACGGATATTCTGGGTGCTCCTCTAGGGTTAAAGGAAAAACACCATGAAAATATGGGTTTGAAAAGGATCTAAGAGCTGCAGCGCCCTTACCACAAAACATGAGGCCTGGAGGATATTATTTTTCGCTGCTCTAGAAGGAAAGAACTTGGGAATTTTTTTGAAGGTTTTAATCCAGGCTCAGAAATTATCGGAAGAGAGTCGCTCTGTGTGAAAGGTAATTTTGATCATGACACATGCCCTAATTCGCCTTTCGTGAGTGCGGGGGAGAGCCGACTTTGACACTTCCTCTGGCGGTCAGTTCGGGTTCACATCACCGAAGCTATCTCTGAGGATATGAGCAAAAAGTAGATTGATCTCCCATGTGACAGTCTTTTGGTTGTGGGTAAAGAAACTTATTATAGGGCTGAAGGGTCAGTGGCCTCTTTGAAATGCACAATTGGACATAATTTTTTTCTAGAAGCTTCTACGGGTCACTCATCTCCTTTGCCGGTGAATGGGATGGAGGGCCCTGTCTGTAGAGAAGTTTCGTTGATGGACCTCCAAGACCCCGAGGAGTTCCTACCACCCTATTCTACGCATTTTTCATTAGACAGTGTCGGGGATTTGAACGCCTCTCGTGGACAAAGGAAAAAGACCTAAGGAGTCAGGCGGAAAGGAAAAATCGCAAATATGAGATTGGGGGTTGAGTGACGGTTGATGAAGCAATGAAGACTACTGAATTAATTTTGGTGGGAAGAGTTAATGGAAAAAAACTCTCGGCTAGTTACATAAAGGAATCGGCTACAACAGCTTGGAAGATGGCCCCAGACCCTCACTTCGAGGTTCTCAATCTCATAAATGGGTGGTTCATGGTGAAATTCAAAGCAGTAGAATCGACAAACTAGGTCTTAGAACATAATTGGTGTTTTGGGCACACCCTAATTGTCTTCAAACCTTGGACACCCCTATTCGATGCCCAAAGGGAGAAGGTGGTTGATCTCCCCATCTGGGTCAGACTTCCAGGACTTCCCCATTAGTTGTGGACATAGAATATTTTCAGAGACATTGGGAATGAGTTAGGGGTTTTCCTGGAGGCAGAAATGTCCTTCATTCAGACAAGGGAATACAATGTGGCTAGAATCCTGGTCCGACTCGATCCTCGTGAAGGTATTTTTGAAGCCATTCAGCTACATTAAAAAAACTGGTCTTTTATTCAAGCCCTAGATTACGAACAACTGCCTTTTAGGTGTCACAGATGCCACATGTATGGACAAATTGAAAAGGATTTCCCATTTCCTATGCGCAAAATGCCCAACAGAAAGAGGAATAAGGACTTTCGCTCTCTTACAGTAGAGGAGAATCAAAACAGGGAAAGTAAAGAAATGGATTCAGAGGGTGGGTCTAAGGAACAAGCTCATGAACATCCTCAAAAGCAGGACCTTCAACAACTGATGCGGGAGTTAGGGAACTTCACGGATATTGAGGTAGAGGCAGCCCTTAATCAGGCTCCAACCCAGTTGGCCTCAGAGACATTGTGTGTGGAAGGACTCGAGGGTACCCTTTCTCAACCCCCTATTTCATTTTTTGTTTCTGTCTCTGAAATATTAGCTTTCGAATTAGGGCCTGGTCCCTCTAGGCCTTCTCATATGGTTTTTTCACAATCGGTTGAGACCCAACCCTATCTTCCCTTGGACAGTACCATAATTTCCCTTCCCAGGTTGAGTCCCCACATTTCCTAAAGTCCTTCCCAGTGCTCTCCGCTCCCTCCCGCTGCTATCGATCACAGCCCTTATAACCTCATTCCCCATGAACGCAAGGACAATATTTTGGCTGTGTTCGGGGGTTTGGGTATTTTGGGTGATTCCCCTCCTGGGCCAAAACAAAGGGGGAGGAAATCAAATCTTTCAAAAGCTCAGGTGAAAGCCAAGCTAGATATTGCAAATGGAAAACAACATAGTTTGATAGGGGTTCTTAGAGCAGCGCAAACCCCAGGCATGGTTAAAAGATGATTATTTTGTCCCACAATTGTCGTGGGTTGGCTAGTAAGCCCAAAAAACTAGTGCTCAGGGCTTTGTTTGATTTTTACAAGCCCGATGTCATCATGTTGCGGGAAACACTGGGGGCTGGAGAAGATGTTCAACTTTCTTTGGAAAAACTGTGTCCCGGTTGGACTTTTCTAGGCCTCGATGCCAAAGGAAGATTTGGTGGCCTAGCCATTGGTTTCAAGAATGGGAAAATAAAACTTGTAAATTCTTGGGGTTTGGACCTGATACTAGCCATTGATATTTTTTCTCTCGATTTGGGACAAATCTTCACCCTTTTGAACATATATGGTCCTTGCCAGGACAGGGAGGTTTTCTGGACTGCTCTTCGGAACAAATCGTTCGTGTTGGCCCCAAATCTCATACTGGGAGGGGATTTAAATTTTTCTATTGGCATAACTGAATCTTGGGGGCTGAATGATCACCCCGACCCCCTGTTAGAATTTCTCTCCTCATGGATTTGTGAAGCTAGCCTCTTGGACATTAATCCCATAAAATTGAAACCTTCTTGGAGGAAGAGGAGAGTAGGGGAAGACAGGGTCACTAAGTGATTGGACCACTTTCTGATCAAAGATGAACTAATGGATAGTGTTTCGATGCTCAAACAATGGATTGGGGAAGGGGGGGACTTGGATCACCACCCCATTCTTCTTGAACTCAGAGGAAGAACCACTAAAGAAGGCACCCCTTTTAAATTTGATTCAGGATGACTTCATGAGAATTCTTTCAATTCCCTTTTCAAAGACTCTTGGATCCCTCACTCCCCTGAAGATCCTCATACTGTCATTGACTCCTTCCTGAATAACCTCAAAAGAATGAATAATTCCACTATGGACTGGGCTAAGAAAAATCAGGTTTATGAGGAAGCTCGTTTATCCTGGATTGGGAAGGAATTAGAAAGATTGGAAGATCCTGAAGAAGATGGCTATGAGAACCTGGAGAAAACAGAGGTGATCAAAGGGATCAAAGCCGAACGAAAGAAAATATTGCTAGTAAGGGAGGAAGAATGGATACTGAAGAGTAGGGAAATCTGGCTATCAGCTGGGGATGAAAACACCAACTTCTTCCATAACTATGCTAAGGGTCGAAAAATCTCCAATAATGTATGGGAAATGAGAGATGAAGATGACGGTATAGTAGCCTCCTTCTATGGTGTTGCCAAAATGGGGCCGAACCATTTTAGAAGCCTATATAAGGCCCCTGGAGAGATTACTATAACTGAAGTGGTAAAGGTAGCTCAACTCTTCTCGGGCTACCTGGACGAAGAACGTCTGGAATTTATTGCTAGTCGGGTCACCAAAGAAGAAGTGGAGGGAATCTTAAAGGCCATGCAGAGGGAAAAAGTTCCAGGCCCGGATGGGTGGACTGGTGTTATCCCGAAATCTCTGAACTCCACTTTCATTGCCCTCATACCCAAGCTGGACTCTCCGGCTTCTTTTGATGACTTTTGGCCTATTGACCTCTGTAATTTCCTTTACAAAATCATTGCAAAATTCATTTCCGAAAGACTCAAGCCTATCCTCTCAAATCATATCTCTAAGAAACAATTTGGATTTCTGGAAGGAAGACAGATTCATGAAGCCATAGGGGTGGCACAAGAAGTCCTCCACAGTATGAAGAGACACAAACGGAAAGGGTTGATCATCAAAATTGACCTTTAAAAGGCTTATGATAAGATCAGCTGGATGTATATTAGACTCCTACTCACCCACCTGGGCTTCCATTATGATTTCATAAGATGGGCGATGGGATGTATCACTAACATTAGTTTCGCAGTCCTGATAAATGGGGTTGTTTCCCCCTTTTTCAAAAATGAAAGAGGCCTTCACCAAGGATGTCCCCTCCCCCCCCTTCTCTTTTTGCTGGCAGCTGAAGGCTTAAGCTAATTGATTTTATAGGAAAAAAGGAAAGGAGACATAAGGGGTGTGGAGGTAGCTACAAATATCAGTATCACACATATATTGTTTGTAGATGATATCCTTCTCTTTAGCAATCGCAGTTGCGGGGAATCCTTCCATCTCAAAGCCTCTCTGGATATATTTCTAAAAGCCACCGGAATGAGCATCAATCATCACAAATCTTCAATCATGGTTACAGGACTTTCAGAGGATGAATCCAGAAATTCCATTGACTCCCTCCCTTTCAAGGTAAGAACAATTTCTGATAGTTTTCGATACCTTGGGTTCCATCTTAAGTCAGCTTATTACCATATAGCTGATTGGATGTGGATGGTGGCCAAAATAGAAAAAAAAGTCAAGTGATGGTGTTTCAAATGGCTGTCTAGAGAGGGGAGACTCACACTCATCAAATCTGTTCTAATGGCCATTCCAATATTTTGGGCACTCCTCTCATGGATGCCATGGGGGATCTTGGAGTGCATTAGGAAAATATGTCGTAATTTTTTTTGGGCAGGATCCAAAGAGGATCACTCTTTGTCTTGGCTGGCATGGGAGAAAATGGGATGGTCACTGCTAACCAAGGACTCTCTTTGTCCATGGTAACGAGAAGGAAGTACATTGAACTGGGAGACATTTTTGATTGGGTCAGGAACACTGTCAAGTCCACCAAGGGTGGGTAGGTGGTTTGGAGGGCCACCCTTGGAGCCATGGACCTAATTGAGGAAGGTATGGTCTGGAAGGTTGGAAACAAGCAACAGATTAGACTAGGGCTGGACCCACGGGTCAGTTTTAATGGAGCTTTTTTCCTTCCGAAGGCTTGTAGAGCTCACCTCGCGGACAAAGGTCTCTTTTTCCTCAGTTAAGCCGAAAAATCCGAAGCCCTGCCCATCTGGGCACAAGGCTAGAAAAATGGGGACGATCTCTAGCTTGACCCAATTTGGGTAGAAAACTAGAAGCTATACAATAATGAACTTCTTAGAAAAAATGTACGCATCCGAGATGACCCTGACACCCTCAGATGGGGCTTTGCGCCTTCGGGCTTGTACTCACCAAGGATTGGGTATTCTCATCTTATGGGGAAGAAAGGTTGGGCGGAAGCTGAATGGTGGCATAAACCCCTCTGGAAGTTGAATAACCTTACTAAAGGTCGCCTCTTTTTTTGGTGCCTTATGGAAAACAAGATCCCCTCATGGGATAATCTACAAAAAAAGAAGAAGGAGGGGCCGGGGAGATGCCTCTTATGCAAACAGGACTTTGAATCGGTGGCCCATCTATTTATTTTCTGTTCCTACAGTAAATCGAAATGGGAAGGGATTTGAAATCTGGTTGGTTGCACTCAACAATGGGCTGGTCCTTCGATCAAAGAGGCCTGGCAGTCTTGGTGGAATAGTTTCCCGACTGAAAAGAAAAAATCGATACCCCTAATTATGGCCTGGGGAATTTGGCTTTCCAGGAACCACACTATTTTTAGGAATGAAGATACCCCTTTCCACATCGTCTCTCAAAATGGAGCAGCCATTTATGCCCTTCTACCGGAAAAAGAAACTCCAACAAATAAAAGGGTCATTATCCCTGAGAAAATCAGGGGTGATATCCCTTGGGCTTATTTTGACGGAGCATCGGATCTAGTGAACATGTGTGGTGCTGGAATTTTTATTCACCTAAACCATTCCCAAAGACTGGAAGCCTCTATCGGACTGGGTCTGGGCACAAACAACTATGCAGAGATCAAAGCGTTACACCTCCTTCTATGCTGGCTTTCACACCTGCCTATCACCTCTGTCTAGTATTTTGGGACTTGTTCAACATTGTCAGATGGTTTAACAAGGAATTTGTTTGTTCAAATTATGTTTTACAATCTATCCTTGAAGAATGTTGGTTACTGAAGGATTTTTTTACTCACATTAATTTATGTCATATTTATAGGGAAAGGAATTCCGCTGCAGACCTCCTTTCTAAGAAGGGTGTAAAACAAGATTCAAGCAACTGGAGGACTCAAGAAATAAGGCCAGAAGGCTCTGTGGATTTGGACCATCCTCAATTTTCTTGAGTGGTCTTCAGTTGTTTTTCTCTCTGTTTATGTTAATGTACTTTTGGAACTTCTCACTTTCTATTGTTGAAAATTAAAATATGTATGTACCACAAAAAAACTTGGTTGAGGATTAGATCCTCTGTTGCACCTCTTTATAAATTTTTATACTATTTTTCCGTTGCTATATGGGATATTTTTCCTCTTAAGAGGAAGCTCGGGAACCTAGGTTACTATGCTGCTTGTATCAGGATCTATATTTATGTTTTGGGTCATTTTCCTCCAAAGGGGAGGCCCATAAAATTCTTTTGATTTTTGTTGTGGTTTCTACTCTAGGTCGATGAATAGTTGGCTTTTTTTCCCTTGAACAAGGGAAGATTCTGAACATGCCCATCCTTTTTTGGGATGGGAATATGAGAAAGGGCTGAAATTTTTGGCCGCAAATTGGGAAGAGCTCGGATCTCTCCCAAGAAATTCTTAAATGTATGTACACAGTTAAATTTTTATGAATATAAAGAGTTCGATTTTTTCCTTGGAAAATATATCTAGGAGTGGTATGAGTTTTATGATATTTTAGGCCTATTTGAATATTCTAGAAGAGACTTATTTGGCCACTCAACCACAAATTCGAATTTAAATTCCAACTCATGAAGATTTGTGGAATATTTGTAGAAGATTTGGATCATTGACTAAGCACATTCAAAGGAGAAGAATCATGGATGTTTGATATGTCTCCTATAAAAACTAGGAGAGAATTTTGAGAGGATTTGTATCTCATATTTTTAGTTGATTGGTTGTAACCACAAGAGATAAATGTGGATCTAGGAGAGATTTGTGGATCTATATTTATTGATTAGTTA
This sequence comes from Pinus albicaulis, assembly GCA_034641835.2. NCBI lineage: Eukaryota > Viridiplantae > Streptophyta > Pinopsida > Pinales > Pinaceae > Pinus > Pinus albicaulis. The sequence continues at coordinate 609,331,401 of CM076573.1, read as the reverse complement.
TCTTAAGTTTTTGTATAAATAAGAATGCATACTTCAAAGGAGCCACATCCAAAATATGATCCAATATGTAATTTGTAAAGTAAGGATAGACAAGAAGAGAGTTGCCATTATTGTAATATCTTTGGAGCTTTTCTCCAACTTAGTTTTATGGAATACATATTACTTCTTTGATCTCCAAGCTTTGATAATCGTTTAGTGTGCTTGCCGAGGAGTGGAGGGCCCCCATGATCAACCGCAACTTGCACACCTATTTATTTTGTTGTAAATATTTATGTTATTTCATTTATTTTCATTTTAAGCAAGTGTGATTTCAATTCAGCAAGTGTGGTTTCATTTCAAGGAAGTGTGATTTCAATTGAGCAAGTGTGGTTTCATTTATGCAAGTTTAGTTTGGTTTCTTTTATGTTATTTTGATTCATGTTGTTTTCTTAATATTGATTTAATTTCTTTATGTTTGGATTGGATTGCATTGGATTGATTTAATTTCCTTATGTAATTTGTTTCAAGTTTATTGCATTAGATTAATCTATTCTAAAAAAAATCACCTAGTACATATAGTACACACATACCTCATCAATTCATGAACTGAAGGTTGAAAAATTAAATGACATAGATTTAAATCACAATTTAATCACCCAACATTTTGGCATCATTGCTGGGGAGGTATACATAGGTGCTTATTTTGAAAGTTTAGACACCTCATGATAGTTTCATTCATTCTTAGATGCATGGTTAAAAGAATAGTAAAATCATTCATGATGCATATTAAATTTCAACATGATTTTGATGACATTTATGTTTGAGAGTGTAAGCTTCTGTGATCCATATCTAGTTTAATCATAAATATTCTGGAAAATCACATAATCAGTTGAGAAACAATGCATTTCAAACTACTTATTTTAGTTCATCATAAGGATAATGGTGGTTTTCTGATCTACATCCATCAATAAATAAATTTTGGAGATGCAACGGTCAGGTCAAAAAATCAATCATAAATTAATAAGATACTATAGTCAATATAGTTGAATAAATTAAATAAATTAAATAAATAAATAACTAATTAAATAAAATAAAAAATTAAAACTAAAAAAATATATGTATATGCTAAAAATAGAAAAATCATAACTAACTAGACGAATAAAAGAATAAAAGAATAAAAGTTAGGATTAATATAAGATTTAGTCAAATAAGTTGAAGTTTTAATAACTAAGGTTAGTTAAAAAATAATTTTAGTTACAAGTTATAATAAATAAACTAAAGTTGCAATTAATATATATATATATATATAAACCAACCAATTCAAATACAAAAAGGGTTAAAAAAATAAAAAATAAAAAATAGATAAATAAAAATAAAAATAAATAAATAAATGAATAAATATAAATTAAAAATAAAAATAAAATAAAATAAATGAGTAAATAAAAAAAAATAAAAAAAAAATAAAAGGATGGGGAAAGGAATCCAACTAAGAGACTAAAGTTGGAATCCAACAACTACTTATCTTCCAAACATCATCCCTGTTCAACATCTTAGAACTTTTTTCAATCTCAATAGCTTCCCTGAACTTTCGGTGATGAAAATGGTCAACTCTAGCAATGTCCTTGGATTTCTCTAAACAAATATGGTGCTTAGTATTCCCAGCATCCTCAACCAGAGTGGAGGTCCGAGTCCTACAAGTAACAGTGATCAGAAATAGACATTGCATCTGATGAAGTAACAGTGATAAGAAATATACATGACATAATTAGGGGGGTTGTGGCTATAAAAAATCAGCAGTTTATATTGTGTACGCAGTCCTTATGAAAGATAGTCGTGTGTGTACAAAATTATTGATCTATACATTCGTGTATTGTTCTCAATAATGAAAAAGAAGTGGCATAGATTCATGAGGAGCTTCTCATATGCTTCCATCAAATCATTATTGGAATTCTGGTTTTGATGTTGATTTATTGCAGACTGTTAATGATGCCCATATGTTGCTTAGGAATGATGTTGGTTCATGACAAGTTTATGAGTTGTTGCAAAATATAATATTATTGTTGTTGGTTCTTTGGTGCATTTTCTGATTGATGAGATGGATATAATATCATATTTGATGGTGAAGAGTTGGCTTAGGTTTAGGGGGAGAATCTTCTATGCTTCTAATGGTCCATTCATGGAATTATGGTTTCTTGAGCACTCCTCGTTGCATTATGTTTACTATGATGAGTACTTATCATTGTTGGTAATATGGATGTGTGGTTATTAATGTTGTTACTAGCGAAGATACATATGCTGCAATCATTATGTTATATCAATGATGCATGGATTACATGTAGTGAAGTTATGAATGATGCCTATATGTTGCTTGAGTTAAATTTGATGTCCTAATCCTACTTTATACACTTGATGAGGAAGATATATATATATATATATATATATATTATGGTATCTGAAGATGTTAGTTGATGATGTTGCCGATTAGTTCTATGATTTGTGATGTTGGAGGCACTCCTGATTTTCACATATGTTATTGATGCATGTATATGCTATTTTTGGCTTGAGGGGTCCTGACCTAGGTTCGGTGTGCAAGGTTTTCCAACAAACCCCTATTCTACTGGCCCTTTCGGCAGTGACCTGCTTGTGTAGGTCAAAGTCTCACCCGAACTAGTATGGGTGGGTGCTGGAATCAGGTTTCCACACCCTGAGAAAGGACGGGTAAGGCAAGCAGAGCTGCGCTAGATCCTGTGATTCCCAGATTACCTTATTCTGCGCAGAGTTAATTAAGTCTCTATTCGCATCTATGTGCGCTAGATCTATAGTTATATGCTTTTTATAACATCAACACAGTAGTACATAAACTAAACATAACAGATCTAGATCCAAGAACGCAGTACACAGATCTTTCGCGGCTTAAAGACATAAAGCACACAATACAAAAATTATCAGTAATTCACACAAAGTACTCACAGATTCAGTTCTCTAACAATCTTTCGCATTCATTCATTCATCAATTCTTCCTTACAATTCCTTTCTCAACTTGCGCACACAGCAACAGGGTCCGCACACAGCTGGACTTGGATCTCTGCGCACACAACCAGCAGGAGTCCTTTCCCCAAAACCCAAACAGATATCTTAAACCACTATTCGCATCAATAGCTCATCATTTCTTATTCTTTGCAATACAAAATGCTTCTCTATTTATAGCAATTTATCCTAGAATTTCCTATGGTCCGCAACCCATGGTTTTCGGAACCCTAGTTTACCCTTTCACCTATTACAATGCTTTTGAGGCTTTGACCCACCCCAAAACCCCTGTGATAGACTAAATATAATAAAAATATTCAAAATGGACCCGTTTCGCAGCTTGTTAGGAGACCCCGTTCCAACAGTCCCCCAACAAAATCTTGTGACTCGTCTCGAGTCACTGCAGTGGTGCGGCCTCATAGTCCTTAGCATGGTATGGCTTGAATCGAATTCCATTGACAAAGCCAGGAATGAGGTCACCACGTAGGGTAGCTAGCTGGACTACTCTGCCATTCGTAATCTCCTTAACTATGTAGGGACCAAGCCAGTCCTGTCGCAATTTCCCTGGATGTTTCACAAATTGGCTATTGTATAACAGGACGAGATCACCTTCGATGAATGTATTTTGATGAATATGTCGATCATGCCAGGCTTTATCGTGAGCCTTCTTAACCTGTTGGTGAAAATTAGCAATAAAGCGATCTTCCTCCAAAGCCACCAGTTGTGCCAGACATTCCTCTATGATATCTGAGTCCGCCATATTTGTGAACGCAGCGATGCGTAGGCTAGGAACAACGTATTCTGCAGGCATAATGGCCTCCTTGCCATAGACCATTCGGAAGGGGGTCTTTCCCGTTAGCTTTTTATAGGTCATTCGGTATGCCCACAGAACCAAGGGGATGCGCACATCCCAGTCACTTCGATCGGCGTTGCAAACTTTAGTTAATGGATGTTCCAAAATTTTGTTAAAAGCTTCAATCGCCCCATTTTACTGGGGATGATAGGGTGTACTCTTCGCATGGTGGATCTGGAATTCCTCATTCAAGGCTTGAATCATTTGGTTAACAAAGTGTGTACCTCTATCGCTCATTAGGATCTTTGGGTAGCCGAACCTGATCAGAATCTACTCAAAGATGAAGTGCACAACAGTATCCGCAGTACAATCCTTTACCACTTGTGCCTCAGCCCATCGAGTGGCGTAGTCAATGGCAGTGATAATGTAGCGCGCACCTGTTTTCTTGCCTGGCGGATTGATGGGTCCTATAAAGTCAATAGCCCATTTGTCAAAAGCCTGTAGGTCCACTTGAGGCTGTAATGGCATGTCATCTCGTCGCAAGGGTCGGCCAATGTGCTGGAATGTATCACATGATTTGCAATAGGTGTATGAATCCTGATGCAGGGTAGGCCACCATAATCCAGCCCTCAAAATATTTTGCGCTGTAGCTCTTCCTGCATAGTGGCCTCCTGCAACTCCATCGTGTGATTCTGCTAAAACGGTGGGCCGTTCATGTTCTAATACATACTTTCGTAGTATTTCATCTACACCTAGCTTGTATAACTGTCCAGCGATGATAGTAAAGTCCACAGTCTAGGTAACCAACTCCTTCTTCTGTTGCACCAAATATGTTGCAAGGGCCTTGCCCGTAGTAAGGAACTCAATGATATCAGCAAAGTGAGCATCAACCACCTTAATGGTAAACAACTGCGCATCGGGTAAGCCCTCATCCAAGTTAGTAGGCTCTTCCCCTGTGTCAATGAAAGATAGATGATCCGGGCCTGCATTCAACCTCCCAGGTTTAACGATGACCTCAAAATCATATTCCTGGAATAGCAACAGCCAATGGAAAATCTTCCCCCCCAACACAGGCTTGTTGACCAGATATTTCAAAGCCGAATGATCAGTGAACATCTTAAAGTGTCCACCCAACAGATAGTGCCGATATTTTTGTAATGCGTATACCATGGCCAATCCTTCGCACTCAGTGGTAGAGTAATTCCTTTCTGCGCTCGAGAGTTTTCAACTTGCAAAGGCAACCGGGTGGTCAATATCTCCGTCTCCAGGTTGAGTGAGAATTGTGCCCAGGGTGATGCCTGATGCATCGACATGTACGTGAAATTCTTTTTGACTAGTCAAGAAATATCAGTATGGGTGCAGAGATCATCTTCTCCTTTAGAAGTTCGAAGCTCTTTTGACATTCTTCATTCCAGAAAAAAGAGACATATTTTTTTAGTAGCTCTTCCATGGGTGCTGTGATCAGGGTGTATCCCAGGATGAATTTCCTGTAATAGCCTGTGTGACCGAGAATAGAATGCAACTATTTTTCCGTTGTGGGGGCTGCAAGGTTGATAATCATGGCTATCTTTGCAGGATCAACCATAAATCCTTGTCAATGGATGATGTGTCCAAGCAAGATTCCAAATGGTACACAAAAGATGCAATTTTTGATATTCAGGGAGATCTGGTGCTTCCAGCATGCATCCATCATTAATCGCAGGTTCGAGACATGCTCTTTCACCAAGCCAAAGACTGTCTAGTCATCGAAGTAAACCTCCAAGAACTTGTGAATAAACTCGTTGAACATAGCCACCACGACCCTTGAAAAGATAGCAGGTGCATTCTTGAGACCAAATGGCATGACCATATACTGTAAGGAACCCCATTCAGTCGCAAAGGTAGTCTTACTGTGATCATCAGGTGCAATTCTGATCTGGTGGTATCCGGAGAACCCATCAGTGAAGGAATAGGCCTCCTGGCCACCCACGCTATCAAGGATTTCATCGGAGAAGGGTGTAGGGAAGGGATCATGGACACAGGCATCATTTAGCTTTCGTAGATCCACGCAGATGCGTATTTACCCCTTTGTATTTTTCTCCTAGATGACCATTGGACTTACCCAATTTGACTGTTCCACTAGTTCAATGATACCTGTGATCAACATTTTGTCCAACTCTTCTTTGACCTTTTGCTTATATTTAAGGTTCATCCTGTAAGGCCATTGCTTGATGGGGCGCACCTCGGGTTTCAGAGTGATGTGCATAATGCCGAGGTCCCCAGTGATTCCTTTGAGCTCAGAAAAATTTGTTGGAAATAAGTCATGGTATTGCGTAAGTAGCTCTGCAATTTTGCCTACGGTTCCTTCATCCCAATAGTCCCCAATTTTAGCCAGATTATGGTGTTCTTCAGTCCCAATATTAACTTCGTGCAGCCTGAGAGGTTACGTTACATCAATATCCTGTTGTGACGGTCTGATAACGGTATGTTCTCCTTCAGATTCCAAAACAGATATATTTCACGGATTATCCTCTTCTTCCTTAATCGCCAAGCTCCGGCAGTTGGCTATGTCTTGCATCTGGGCTTCCCATGTCAGGGCGGCTGGTGTGGTGTGTTAGGGTCCTGTGATTTGGCTGATTGGTGAGCCAAATGACGATGTAACATCAAACCAAGCTTTGGAGCCCGAGGACCTAGCCTTCCTGGACTCAGAGAGGGCTCTCTCTATTATATATAAAAGATATCGGTGTGTTTGCTTGTGGTGTTCTGATATTAGGCTAGTTATGAAGTGAGTTTTTTGATTTTTGTTTTTAAGTTTGTGAGGGATGAAACTGATCAAAGATATAAAATGGATAACAAGAAGTTAGATCAACTGGGCTATGGGGTCAAAAAGGTCAAGGAAACTATCAGATGATGATATAAGGCTGATGTAGGGCCGATTTGATTCAAGGTAGAAAGAATCTTTGGGAAAAATGGAGTAAATGGACATCAAGTTTGTGAATAACAAAGAGTTTCAAGCATCACTGGTTTAATAGATAACATAAACATGGTAAAGAAAACCCTTAATCATGCAACATGTAACTATAAACTAATCAACACATTGAAACAAACATTCAAGCCATGCATAGAAGTATAAGACCCTCTAACTTTGGGAAATGGCTATCAGACTTTGGGGAAAACACATAAGACGGACTAACAACTCAAAATACTATGCCGGAACACCTAAACATAGTCTTTAAGTTATTGGGCACTTTGACAAACAAGCTTTCATAGTTTTAGGCAAAGGGCTAGATTGGGACTAGGCCTCCTTGGTTCAACAAGATGATAAGCTAATCAGTCAAAGAGATAGTTTCATGGAGAGAACTATGGACAGTCATAGGTAAGCAGGGCACACCATACATCCTACTCAACATGCATAGAACTTATGAATAAAACTAGCAACAATATCCTTAAGTTACTAAAGAGCAATTAAGAATTCTTTAGTACAACTAAGGAAGAAGAAAACATAAAAGCTATGAAGATTCAGGAATTTTGAGGTGCCTCCATGGGCATATCTCAAACTTAATCTCTACTGATCTATAGCAAACAAGAAGCATGTATCATGAATGAAAACTAGAAGACAACAACAAAGCAAGAAACACTATACCATTCTACCATGTCATGGAATCCATCAACAATCCTTCATCATTCATCAAAAACATCCAAGAGGCAGTCCAAAATCATAACACAAGTATGTTCTTCAAAGCTCATATGACCAATATATTACTTCTTCTCTCAAGTTCAGCCTTGTTTACAATGAGAGCCTTGTGGAATAAATAGGCCCAAGTGAGGAAAACCTCATGGTTCAACTTCCATCCTCATTGGCCTAATCAAAATATCTAAACTTGTCCTTGAGGCTTTGCAAAGCCCAAGGCACAAAATATCCCATAAAATATCTAAAAAAATGCTAAAAATGGGAATTATATTGACTTTACATCATTTTCCAAGTGTAAAAATAGCTAAACGCACATTTGGAAAAAGCAGATTTTTGAGGTTCAAAAATTACAAAAAATACTTCAAATTTATATCAGAAAAAGGTCCCCTGACTTGCTGGAAACAATTGGCAGCCTTCCCGGTGTCGAAATGAGGCTCATGATAGCTCGTTGGAAAGCTATGAGTGTCTATTTTCTGGCACAACTAAAATCACCTCAATCTGATGCCTGGAAGTCCCCCAAATCTGTACTTGTGTGTAAAAAGCAAGAAAATTGCAGATTGCTGATATGCCGAGCAGAATGTGCAAAAAGTGAGCATTTTTCGCCGTTTTGAGGGGGCGAATGATCTCCAAATGCTCTGAAAATCGCTGAGGACCTGCTCATATAATTATGGCATCAAATGGTATCATCCTCCTCAGTTGAAAAATCCTCAAAATGAAATGGCGCATTTATGAGTTTTTGACCAAAAACTCAAAAAAATGCCAAAAAACAAAAAGTTGTCAAAATAGGCCCAAAATTGGTGAGCATGACCCTCAAGGGTCCCTAGCAACATGCTCCGAAGCTGAGGCCAAAATTTCAAGTGCTGATATGCCTTTCTCCTCTTTCCGTGCCGGGCGCTTCCCCTTTGCCTTCTTCAGTTTCTCTTGGGCTGCCTTTAGTTTGCGCCAGGCAAACTGATTCAACTTTTGAAAGTGATGTGTCCTCTTCCTTTGCAGCTCCAGATCTCTGTTTGCTCTTTCAAGCTTCATCTCCAAGTGTTTGTTGGCCCTTTCTAACCATGCCTCCTTATTTTCTTCAATTTCCTGCTCAAGTAGTGCAGTGAGGGGAAAAGCTTGAAGCTGTGCCTGTTCTTCTTCTTTCTGTTTTTCCAAGGCTCTTTTAAGCCCTATGGTCCTAGGCCTCTTCCGCCTAGGCTGGTCTCCCTCTTCTTCCTCATCAAAATCATCAATGAGTTCTTCTATCCTTGCTTGTGCCTTAGCTGCCTCATTCTTGTATTTGATAGCTCGTGCTTCATGAACTGCTATGTGAACATTCATCTGTTTATTTTGGGTCTCCAAGAAATAGTTGAAGTTCCTTGCCCGTTGAAGATCATTTTCCAATGCCTCAATTTGCCCCTCTCTATGGATTAGGAGGTTTTCAAGAATGCGGGCTTCATTATCGTTGTCATCGCTTTGGATTGGGATGACAACCAATGCACCTCCATGTTTTTTACTTTCTCCAACCTTGCTTTTCCCTTTGAAGGCCAATCTTGCACTTTTCCTCCTTGGCATGCCAGTGGGTGTCCTCTTGGGCGATTTTCTTTTGCTAGGGACAAATTTTGTCACTTTTGGAGTGGCAGCTTTAGACCCTTTCTTCCTTGCAGTGCTGGGCTTTGTTCTTTTGGGAGGAGGAGACACAACTATTTTACCCTTGACATCTTCTTGAGGCTGCTGTGTGTCTTCTTCTTGCTGTTCAATTTGTTGCCCCTGTTCGCCAACATCAATTTGTTGTTCTACTTCAATGCCTTTTTCAATTTGTGTTTCAACCTGCTGCCCTTTTTCACCAAAATCAAGCTACTGCTATGCTTGGATTTCCTGTTCATTTTGTGGCTCAATATGTTGCTCAATTTCCAGCCCAAGCTGCTGCTCTTCCTCTTGTACCTGTTTTTCATCATCTTCTGTTCGCTGCTGACCTTCACCACTGTCCTGCTGCTGTTCCTCATCTTCTATTTGCTGATGTTCATCCCTTTCCTCTTGATCATGACCTTTCTCTTCTTGCTGTCCACTTCCCTCTCCTTCTTCCTACTGTCCTGACTGTTCAGTGGTAACTTTGAGCCTTCTAGGAGTAGGCCTGCTGGACAAAGGTATAGGGAAATGAATAGGCTGAGTGGGAGATATACGGACAGGAGGAATAGTAGAGAAATTTGGGTGACTGATGAATACATCCCATGGAACCTCTTTCTTCTCTAGCTGGTGTAGGATGATAATTTTGATCAGAGAATGATGGAAAAGGGAAGGTATTTGCAGAGGTGGGGCCTTCTTCTGGACTGTGGATGCCATCTTTTCGATGCTCTTGTATAAATAGTAAGGGAGATTTAGCTGCCTATTTCTAGTGAAATGCATCAATAGTCGGACATGGTAGGCATAAACTCGAGCAAATCTCCCTTCACAAGTAAAATACTTCATTATGACTTTCATTAAAGGAGCATAGCTGTCAAGAAGGTAAGAAAAAGGAAAAATAGCAGTGAAAGTATCTCTATGCTCAGGCTTGATGAAAGGCTTATAATCTTCCAAGTCAAGATGGGTCTGTTTGAACCATTTCTCGCCATGATATGGAATCTTGGTGGCTTTGGACACTGATCTTGGAGAAAACTTGAAATCAAGGTCTGCTACCTGGAAATGCTTGTTCTGGAACCTCAGGGCGCATAGGTGTGTCAATGGCGAAAAACTTTTGACCTCCTGTATCTTCTGGCAGAAATCCAAGCAACCTACCTCATGAAAGTTGAAAAGGTTGGATGGATGCGCATTTACCTCCTCTGTAGAGATTGGCTCATATCTTTTATGTGGGCCACTTCTGCTGTCTTGCCTTGGAGGCATTTTGACCTAGATGTGCTTTTGAAAAAACAAACTGCCTCACTGTGTATAAACTGCCTTCTTGGAGCCAAACTGTGTCAACTAACTGTTTAGGTAGTGAACAATGTCTTTGGATGACTGCACACTATTCCCTCACAATATAAAGAACCCCTGCTCCCTTAAAAAGTGGCCTTCTACCTTGAATGTATCTCTGTCAGTAGATTTCTCAATAAGAGATCATACAGTGAAAAGGAGACAACTATTAGGTGAATTGTCTGTGCAAAGTGTCAAGAAATCACCTTGTTCTTGTGAAATTTAGAGGTCAACAACACATTCTAATCTTTGTCCAAAGTAGACCTTCCAATCATTAAAAAACCTGCCCTGTCTAATGTGCCAATTCAACAAACTTATGTCTTAAGCAATCAACCCTTAGTGCAATGAGACAGTCAATGTCACAGTCCTGGAACAAAGGTAACAGAGTTTAAAAAAGCTCCAAAGGTTTTAACAGAGGCTGTGAGAGTTTTCTTTTTCAAAATAATCAAGGTCCCTCATCAATGTAACACTTTTGTCTTTGTAGAAAAATTTCTTTGCTCTATATGAACATCCACTTTATCAAATAAGCTCGAAGACCAAAAGACAGTTAAGCAAAAAACACAGTGAAAAATGTCTTTTCTGTGAGAAGTAGGAGCAACTGTGCCCTGTAGCTTTCAACCAACAAACTGTTCTTTAACAAAAACCCTTTTTCTTATTACACTTCACTATTCTCTATTGGTATGTCAATCCATCAAACAAAATCATACCACATACATAGTCAACCTCCAGTGGGGGCATACAGTCAAACTCACTGTTATGGAACAAGGTGACAGAGTTTTTTGAAGAATGCTTTTAAAAGTTCAACAAAGCCTATAGGAGTTTATCTTGTCAAATAGTTAAAGCACCTTATCAATGTGAAACCTTTGCCTTTGTAGCAAAACAAACTCTACTCCATCTGAATATCAACTTTATCAAAATAAGCTTGGAGATCAAAGACAGTTAAGTGAAAAACTCAGTGAAAAACCGTCCCTTCTGTGGTTTATAGGAGTGACCTTTGCCCTTTGATGCCTTGAAGATAAAACACCCTTATTCTTGGATATATAAAGGGGAAAACACAATGCTCTTAGTTAAAAACATCCCTTTTCCTTGAAGGCACCTTCATTAGCATGCCCACCACTTAAGCACAGTTTCAACCAATGGATATTTTCACAGCAAAAACTGTTTTTCATGTATGGTGATGTAGCATTTTAACAGTGGATAAGCTCTCCTTGGATCAAAACATTAATCCCCTCGTATGCAGCTCACCAATATATGTTTATCAGTCAATTGATATTTCCCTTCTATTGTCTTTAAACAAGGTTCTGACCAAAACACCTTCAACTAGAAACACTGCTTCTTTACTAAAGACTGACTGTTTTGGGGATAATTACTGGGTTTTGAAACACAAAGAAGGAATGGCCTGTTCGGATAGGCTTTATGTTGGTGGATATTAGCTATTTCAAACTCAGATTTGGAATAAAAAACCCTATTACTTTTTGAACGTAAACACTCAACTTAACTCGTTTCAAACCTTATTTTTTTTTGGCCCCAAACATCATCAAACAGTCACGAATTTGAGGGAAATAACTGTGAAAAATACCTCAAGACATGATGCAAAACTTTTTTTTGTGAGTTAGAGTCACTTTGGAGGCGAGTTGAAGTTGTGCTGGTGTTTGAAAACTCCGCGCGGCACTTTCAGGAGGAAGAACGCCGCGCAAAAAGTCTATCGGGCAACTGTTGGGTCGGTCGGGCGTCGTGTACAGGCGCGTCGTGCACACGTACAGGCGTGTCGCGCGGCAGTTGAACGCCAATGCAAATCTGCTTCTGAGCGCGTCGCGCAATATTCCAGGCGCGTCGCGCAGTTATAAACTGTGACAAACTTCTCCGAAAACGCTCCAATTTTCTTTGTTCGATGCTGAGGGTAGCAAAGAGGCTTTGCTCGGGCTCGATGAATTTCAAAATGGAATGACAACGGCTTTGATCTTTGTTTGAAGTATAGAAAACCAACGGTCCCCTCTGATTTTTGACTTGGGAGGGTTCTTTTCAAAGTTTTGAAAAAGGTTTGTTTTCTTTTACGTCCATATTGGGAACCTTACTTTTCACAAATGAACTAAATTTCTTTGTTTAATCAAAACCCAAAGGTGATGATTCCCTCTTTCGAAGCTCATTTTCCTTTCTTGAAATGACATAATTCTTTTGGAGAAATATGTCCTTTAGACTTCTGACTGTTCCGTATTTGAAGAAATGCCTACTCCTGCAGCAGTGGTATGTGGATGCTGTCTTTGATGACTTTCAGAACCTGAAGAATTAAGCCAAAGTATTCTTGTATTTGCTGAGCTTGTAAACTTGTAGGAACCTTTGCTTTTTAAACTTGGCTTGACAGACTTCTGTAGGTGTTTCATCAGTCTTTTCTTCCGCTGTAGGTGTCAAACTTGCTGCAGTTTTTTATAGTTTTCCATGGTCTTTTATTCAAGAAGGGCACCTTTTCACTACACTCCTATGCTCAAAACATATTATATAATATCTCTGTCCATTGAATAATGAAAACCTATTTTTTCCTTGAACTTTCTAAAACACTGTCCGTCTATCAAAACACCTCCTTTGCCTATGATGAACAATAGTTCCAAAGGTGATATCTCTTGGTAGTAAAACTCAAATTGCCCTTGCCAGCTGATTTTCTTTCCATGATTTTCAAAGTTTTGAAAACTCAGATCATAACTTGTGGATAAGATGTCCTTTGAAACTTTGACTGTTCTTACTTAGAGGAGGAAATGTCTCTTTTTGGAGCAGTGGCATTTAGATTTTGCCTTTGATGATTTCCAGAACTTGAAGCACTGTGCTAAAGCTCCTTTTGTACTTGATGAGCTTGTATACCTGTTTGTAAGAGACAAACTAGATCAAATGCATTTTTGCTCTGGGTATTATACTATAATCTTGTCTGCAATGTAAATCTAATTAGGTGACAGGTGTTGCTTGACTGTAGATGCAACTGTTAGGTGTCTTTGAATTTTCTCCTTTGACTGTAGGTAGAAGACAAAACAGAAGATGATACATCAGAGTTAGAAAATGAAACAAGGAGGGCTGCCCTTTTGTTTCCTATGAAGGAGGTCTTCACTGTCTTATTGCACTGCTCTTTGCTGAGGGAAAATGAAATGTCACCATTTGCCTTGATCAACTTATGACAAGTCATTTGAAAGATAATCTCTGTGAGTAGGGAGGTTAGCACCCTTGAAAAACAACCATCTTTTCTTCTGCCTGTGTAATGACATGACTTGTCAACTTTTCTTCAATTTGGTCTTGTTGAAACAGCAGACTGCTTATAATTAGAATTGTTTTCACTAATGATATGTCTCTCCAAGGGTTTTAACAATTCATATGATTGAAAACTTCAAATGACTCCCTTTACAAGACAAAAAACTATGTTTTCCTTTTCTTGCACATTTCAGATCCTAGCTCTGTTATGATAATCACTTATACTCAGAAACCTAGAGTCACTATTTTACTGTCTAGTAAAAAGAAAACCTGGGCTTTTGAAATCCTTAAAGTCAATATTGGCCAGCGCCCTCTGCTTGTAGATGAAGGAGGCACGTTAACCCTCTGCTTGTAGATGAAGGAGGTTCTTGGCCATGACAAATTACCAGTCTGTGTGACAGTGGTGTCTTTCTCTTACTATGATTTCATGCTGAAAGGAAGCTGCAAGGTCTTGATGAGTAACTCTCTGTCTTGCAGATATATCTCAGGCTCATGTTTACATTGAGAAGCAGCTGTTCTTCTAAATGTAGATTCAAGAAATTTCTTCTGAGATGATGTTATGTTTCCTGTCTTTGCAAAATCCATAAATCACTGTAAAAACACCTAATAACCAGCTTGAGACTGTGGTTTATGCAGTGCTGAGACCTAGGGGTGTGTAAGTGGCGCGACTTAGAGCTGTGATCAGCTTGATTTGCAAAGTGGGAGGCCTGTCATGGTTGGTTTGTATTAGATGGAGGTTTTTTGGCCTTTTGATGGTTGCCAAGGGTAAAATGCCTTAAAGCGCCACTTCCTAACTTAGGGGAGGCTTTTGAAACAGCCTTGGATTTGCTTTTTAGAGCTGATGGGCAGACCAGTAAGGCTAAAGCTAGACAAGATAGTGATAATGAGTTTTGACTTTGACATGGGCGGACTGAAAAAGTAGGAGGGCAAAAAAAGTTTTATGAGGGTTTTCTAGATGACAAATTGACATATGGAGATCAGCTTCTAGAAAACTCAGCAATGGATCTAGTCATCACTAACAAGTGAAAAATACTGATGACTAACAGTGGCTCCATTTGGGGAGGGCAGCTCCTCGTCAGGAGGTGTCCAGAATTCAGATTTTTGGCTTATGAAGGCAGTTTTATCGTTGTAAATTCACCTTTCTTTGATACTTTATTTCGAAAATTGTGTGACATGGTTAACATCAATAATACTTCTACCTACCCCACTATCTTTCCTAACATTTTTTCTTCTCTTTGGGGCATTTGAACTAGCAGCCTTTTGACAATGTATATTTTTCTTTTTGCAAAATGAACCTATCTATTTCAACTCTTATATCTGCCGGGAGTTCAGATTAAACTGATGAACTCCTTCATTACTCTACCTATGCTAGATCGAATGTCAAGATTAAGCAGTTTGACAGGTTCTTTGTCTCCTGAGTCTGTTTTGGTTATTTCAAACTCATTCCTAGATTGTAGGAAATCATCAATTTGATCATCGTCTTGGAATATTTTCCAATGGTCAAGATTATCTGGTACTGTAGGGCGATGTTTGACCTGAGTACTATATTGTTCACTTAGGCATGGAATTTGGCCATTACTCGCAGCAAAGGCGAGTTCATTTGCTAGGCTGTTTTGAATCCTAGGGATATAGGTGAGTTCATATTTCTCAAAGGTTTTAAGGATATCCAAAGCTGCATTCCTATATTCTCTTAGTCTTGGGTTCTTTGCCGAATATTCACCTTTGATTTGTCTGATTACAAGCTCTGAGTCTCCTTGGGCTGATACTCTCTTAGCGCCTAGGTCCCTAAGTATGTGTAAACCAATGAGAAGGGCTTCATATTCCACAATGTTATTAGTACATTGGAATTCCAATCTAAAAGAATGACCTTCCTTAGTATTGTGAATCCAGATGCCGGCCCCTGATCCCGTTTTTCCACAAGAACCATCAAAGCTTATACTCCAAAGAGTTTCCTTTTCATACATGATACTAAGCTGTTTTTCAGGTTTCTTGGGACTTTGGTCATCAATTTCTTCATTCAGTAATGGTTTGGAAATGTCTTCATTTTCTTTTATCTGCTTGTTTATATCACTTTCATTGTATAAGATAAAAGAATCTAAATTGGAATGAATGGAATAGATGGGAGTATTGTTTGGCCTATCTCTGTTGCTAACCATGTATTTCATGTGAGTCTCTCGGTATAATCTCCTAGTTTGGTTGAAAACTGGGATAGTAGCAAATGACATATCCATTTGAAGACTTCCTTGTATTTTGGCAGCCCATGCCCTTGATAATAGCATTCCATACTTGGGCGGGATATCGGCCACTACTACGTCCATGACTAAGTTTTTCGCCGGTAGTTGTGTTAGGGCAAAATCTAGATTCTTTATTAGACCTAAACATTTGACCTGGCTTGAGTCGAAAGAATACATGTTTTTGTAAGGTTGAGTCACTTCTAGTCCCAGGTTTTCCATGACTGCTTTAGGCATGAGGTTATGGGAAGCACCAGAATCTAACATGGCATTATGTAATATCTTGTGCCGTATGTTTAAGCTTATATAGAAAGGAGAAATAGATCCTTCTTGGTATTCACCTTTTACTTTAGGGCCAAATAAGAGCTCGGGTTTGTCGTCAGTTAGATTCAAGGTATCTGCCTTGCTCTCTAGGTCGAGGACTTTGAAGATTTGAGATCTATACCTATCCACAGTTATTAGCTCTGTGAGGGGTATGGTAATTTTTATTTTGGAAATTTCCCCTTCGAAGCTAAAGGGAGTATGTAGTTTGGGCAGATTTGTTTCAGATTTTTCAGACATAACCTTTTCTATGTTCTTAATTTGCTGACTCTGGCTTGGGACTTTGTTTGATACAGCCAACTCTGGGGTTTTTGTAGAGGTACTAGGAGTATTTGAGCTAATACTTGTCGGAATGGCCTTACCTTTGTTTTGGTCAATCTTTTTGGCCCCAATTTTGTTTCTATCCATGGTCTTATTTAGGATATTATCAGAGGTTTTAGTACTGTCAGGACTACCCTTTTGGGAATGGTTTTGATTTTTTCTTCTTCTAAGGTTATATTTCCTGTGAGCTTCTATTATGGCATTCTGAAAATCTATGGCAGGGTCGTCGAGATCTTCATAGTTGGTCTCATCTTGATTAGGAGAAAAGAACGCTTGTTCTTCTTCTGTGAGGTACACCTCACTCTCGTTATCAGATCCTATGAGGTTTAATTGCTGCTCATCAGGAGTTTCTGTATCCCTGTCAGCCTCTTCCACATAGTTTTCATTGAATGGTGGCCTAATTTGTTGGTCATTTTCCCTTGGTCTGTTTTGGGGCTGTTCCCTCCTAAAGTTTTGGTTCCGGTTTCTGTTTGGAGGGTTTGGTTGGTTGTCCCTAACAAGGGCCTTTTCATTTATCCTTTCCCACATTTTGGCCATGGTTTTGACTAAGTCATATATTCTAGGATCTAGGGAAGGTGATGAAGTGGAGACCTCGTCTTTATATGTGACCTTTCTTTCTGATCTAGTCCTAGCCCTTTTTTCTGCTAAGTTGGCATCTGCTTTTATGGCTATTTGTTGCATTTCCTCTAAGGTAGGGGGGTCTTTGTCTCTCAGATGATATGTCATGTCCGGATCAAAACCCTCGGGAAATTTTGCCAAGGCTAAACCAAGTGGGGGTTTGAAATGAGGTGGGAGGGAGTTATACACACTGTTGAACCTAGTGCAGTAAGGCTGGACACTTTCCCCATTTTCCCGTTTTAGGTTGTTATATTCTGACAGGATTTGAATAGGGTTCTTTCAGATTTCCCACTTATTTCTGAAGACTTGATGTAGTTCTGGGATGTTGTGGATGCTGTTTGGAGTCAAGCTTTTGAACCATGTTTTGGGTTCACCACCCAGGCTTTGGGCGAATATTCTCATTCTGACGGTCTCGTCTTGTACCTCCAGGTATTCATAAGCTTCACTAATCCTACTTATATGTTGTTGAGGTGTGGTGGTGTCTTCTCCGGTAAAGTGTGGGATTTTGTCTTGATATTTATTTGGGAGAGGAGCCAAAGGTAGTGGCAACACCAAAGGTGCGTACCAGGCTGCCATGACAGGAGCTAATGGATGATGTACAAGATGAGGACTAGTGGGATGAGATGAGGTGGTTTGAACAGTGGTGGTTTGGACAGGTGTGGCGGATGAACTTGGACTAGTGATCTGGTTTTGAGCAGATCTGGGATGGTAGGAGCCAAAGTGATGGAGAAGCTGAAAGTCGGGGGGGGGTGGAAGGTGAGGCTTCTCTACTATGACTCTGTGGTTGGTCTAGGGGTTCAAGATCGTCAAATTTTATCTTACTATGTGACTTGCTTCTAAAAATAGTTTTTGATGACTCTAATTCAAAAGGTGAATCCGGTAGGATAGTGAGATGTTCAGGTACTGATCTTGTTTTACGGATGGATCTACCAGTAGCTAGATGGTCAGTTTCGGAAGCTTGCCACAGAATCTTCTCTGGGTCATCTACTATGATAGGGGGATTTGGGTCTGGATGGGATCTGGTGTTGATTCTTCGTGAAGCCAGATTTTGGATCTAGAGTTTAGAGAGAATGGTATTGGTGAATGTTTTTGGATGAGTGATCTCTCTAAAGTTCTACTAAGGTGAAGGATGGTCAAAATAAAAGGGATGGACTAGTGGAGTCGCCAGGTGGAACTGGGTTGTTTTTGTGAAGATAGCTATGGTCCACCACCAGTAACTAATCTGGGAATGTTTTTGGATTTTCTGAGTTTTATGTGCAGCCTATGGTTTAAAGTATCCTAGACTTGTTTCAACACTTCGCTAGGGTGATGAGAACAAAAAAGAGTTTACTCTAAAATGGGTCTATGGACTGCTCGCTTGTTTAAGTATCTAAAAGACCAAAGAGTCTATAAGAGTTTGCTAAACTATTATGTACTCAGTGTCCCACCATCTCCCGCTATGTTAGTGAGCGATGGGATAGGTCTATCGGATAGTAACCTAGAGTTTGGTAAAATAGAAAGGTCTACTAGAAATTAGTGGAGTCGCCAGGTGGATTATCAGTTTGTTTTGAGATATACTTGTATGGTCCACCACCAATACTGTCAAAAGCCAATCTAAGGGAGTGTTTTGTGGTTTTTTCGGAGTTTTATGTGCAACCTAGGATGTAAGAGTGTTATAAACCTGATTCATCACTTTGCTAAGATGGTGAAGCAGAGAGTTTACACTAAATGATTCTAAAGGCTGATGGTTCAAGTTTAAAATTTGAAGGACTAAGGAGTCTATAAAAGTTTGCTAGACTATCATGAACTCAATAAGTCCCACCGTGATCGCCATTATGTTAGGGTCCCGTGATTTGGCCGATTGGTGAGCCAAATGACGATGTAACATCAAACCAAGCTTTGGAGCCCGAGGACCTAGCCTTCCTGGACTCAGAGAGGGCTCTCTCTATTATATATAAAAGATATCAGTGTGTTTGCTTGTGGTGTTCTGATATTAGGCTAGTTATGAAGTGAGTTTTTTTATTTTTGTTTTTAAGTTTGTGAGGGATGAAACTGATCAAAGATATAAAATGGATAACAAGAAGTTAGATCAACTGGGCTATGGGGTCAAAAAGGTCAAGGAAACTATGAGATGATGATATAAGGCTGCTGTAGGGCCGATTTGATTCAAGGTAGAAAGGATCTTTGGGCAAAATGGAGTAAATGGACATCAAGTTTGTGAATAACAAGGAGTTTCAAGCATCACTGGTTTGATAGATAACATAAACATGGTAAAGAAAACCCTTAATCATGCAAAATGTAACTATAAACTAATCAACACATCGAAACAAACATTCAAGCCATGCATAGAAGTATAAGACCCTCTAACTTTGGGAAATGGCTATCAGACTTTGGGGAAAACACATAAGACGGACTAATAACTCAAAATACTATGCCAGAACGCCTAAACACAGTCTTTAAGTTATTGGGCACTTTGACAAACAAGCTTTCATAGTTTTAGGCAAAGGGCTAGATCGGGACTAGGCCTCCTTGGTTCAACAAGATGATAATCTAATCAGTCAAAGAGATAGTTTCATGGACAGAACTATGGACAGTCATAGGTAAGCAAGGCACACCATACATCCTACTCAATATGCATAGAGCTTATGAATAAAACTAGCAACAATATCCTTAAGTTACTAAAGAGCAGTTAAGAATTCTTTAGTACAACTAAGGAAGAAGAAAACATAAAGCTATGAAGATTCAAGAATTTTGAGGTGCCTCCATGGGCATATCTCAAACTTAATCTCTACTGATCTATAGCAGCAAGAAGCATGTATCATGAATGAAAACTAGAAGACAACAACAAAGCAAGAAACACTATACTATTCTACCATGTCATGGAATCCATCAACAATCCTTCATCATTCATCAAAAGCATCCAAGAGGCAGTCCAAAATCATAACACAAGTATGTTCTTCAAAGCTCATATGACCAATATATTACTTCTTCTCTCAATTTCAGCCTTGTTTGCAATGAGAGCTTGTGGAATAAATAGGCTCAAGTGAGGAAAACCTCATGGTGCAACTAGCTATCCCATTGGCCTAATCAAAATATCTAAACTTGTCCTTGAGGCTTTGCAAAGCCCAAGGCACAAAATATCCCATAAAATATCTAAAAAAATGCTAAAAATGGGAATTATATTGACTATACATCATTTTCCAAGTGTAAAAATAGCTAAAAGCACATTTGGAAAAAGCAGATTTTTGAGGTTCAAAAATTACAAAAATACTTCAAATTTATATCAGAAAAAGGTCCCCTGACTTGCTGGAAACAATTGGCAGCCTTCCTGGTGTCGAAACGAGGTTCATGATAGCTCGTTGGAAAGCTCTGAGTGTCTATTTTCCGTCACAACTGAAATCAACTCAATCTGATGCCTGGAAGTCCCCCAAATCTTTACCTGTGTGTAAAAAGCCAGAAAATTGCAGACTGCTGATATGTCGGGCAGAATGTGCAAAAAGTGAGCATTTTTTGCCGTTTTGAGGGGGCGAATGATCTCCAAATGCTCTGAAAATTGCTGAGGAGCTTCTCATAGAATTATGGCATCAAATGGTATCATCCTCCTCACTTGAAAAATCCTCAAAATGAAATGGCGCATTTATGAGTTTTTGACCAAAAACTCAAAAAATGCCAAAAAACAAAAAGTTGTCAAAATAGGCCCAAAATTGGTGCGCATGACCCTCAAGGGTCCCTAGCAACATGCTCTGAAGCTAAGGAAAAAATGTCAAGTGCTGATATGCCTTTCTCCTCTTTCCGTGCCGGGCGCTTCCCCTTTGTCTTCTTCAGTTTCTCTTGGGCTGCCTTTAGTTTGCGCCGGGCAAACTGATTCAAATTTTGAAAGTGATGTGTCCTCTTCCTTTGCAGATCCAGATCTCTGTTTGCTCTTTCAAGCTTCATCTCCAAGTGTTTGTTGGCTCTTTCCAACCATGCCTCCTTATTTTCTTCAATTTCCTGCTCAAGTAGTGCAGTGAGGGGAAAAGCTTGAAGCTGGGCCTGTTCTTCTTCTTTCTGCTTTTCCAAGGCTCTTTTAAGCCCTATGGTTCTAGGCCTCTTTCGCCTAGGCTGTTCTTCCTCTTCTTCCTCATCAAAATCACCAATGAGCTCCTTTATCCTCATTTGCGCCTTAGTTGCCTCATTCTTGTATTTGATAGCTCGTGCTTCATGAACTGCTGTGTGAACATTCATCTGTTTATTTTGGGTCTCCAAGAAATAGTTAAAGTTCCTTGCCCGTTGAAGATCATTTTCCAATGCCTCAATTTTCCCCTCTCTATGGATTAGGAGGTTTTCAAGAATGCGGGCTTCATTATCGCTGTCATCACTTTGGATTGGAATGACAGCCAATGCACCTCCATGTTTTTCACTTTCTCCAACCTTGCTTTTCCCTTTGAAGGCCAATCTTGCACTTTTCCTCCTTGGCATGCTAGTGGGTGACCTCTTGGGCAATTTTTTTTTGCTAGGGACAACTTTTGTCACTTTTGGAGTGGCAGCCTTAGGCCCTTTCTTCCTTGCTGTGCTAGGTTTTGTTCTTTTGGGAGGATGAGACACAACTGCTTTAACCTTGACATCTTCTTGAAACTGCTGCTCTCCTTGTGGCTGCTGTGTGTCTTCTTCTTGCTATTCAATTTGCTGCCCCTGTTCGCCAACATCAATTTGATGTTCTACTTCAATGCCTTGTTCAATTTGTGTTTCAACCTGCTGCCCTTTTTCATCAAAATCAAGTTGCTGCTGTGCTTGGATTTCCTGTTCATTTTGTGGTCCAAGCAGCTGCTCAAATTCCTGCCCAAGCTGTTGTTCCTGTCCTCCAATATCAAGCTGCTGCTCTTCCTCTTGTACCTGCTGTTCATCATCTTCTGTTCGCTGCTAACCTTCACCACTGTCCTGCTGCTGTTCCTCATCTTCTGTTTGCTGCTCTTCATCCCTTTCCTATTGTTCAGGATCTTTCTCTTCTTGCTGTCTACTCCCTTCTCCTTCTTCCTGCTGTCTTGATTGTTCAGTGGTAATTTTGAGCCTTCTAGGAGTAGGCCTGCTGGACAAAGGTATAGGGCGATGAACAGGCTGAGTGGGAGATATATGGACAGGAGGCATAGTAGAGAAATCTGGATGACTGATGAATACATCCCATGGAACCTCCTTCTTCTCTAGCTGGTGTAGGATGATAATTTTGATCAGAGAATGATGGAAAAGGGAAGGTATTTGCAGAGGTGGGGCCTTCTTCTGGACTGTGGATGCCATCTTCTCGATGCTCTTGTATAAAAAGTAAGGGAGATTTAGTTGCCTGGTTCTAGTGAAATGCATCAATAGTCAGACATGGTAGGCATAAACTCGAGTAAACCTCCCTTCACAAGTAAAATACTTCATTATGACTTTCATTAGAGGAGCATAATTTTCAAGAAGATAAGAAAAAGGAAAAATAGCAGTACAAGTATCTCTATGCTCAGGCTTGATGAAAGGTTTGTAATCTTCTAAGTCAATATGTGCCTGTTTGAACCATTTTTCGCCATGATATGGAATCTTGGTGGCTTTGGACACTGATCTTGGAGAAAAATTGAAATCAAGGTCTGCTACCTGGAAATGCTTGTTCTGGAACCTCAGGGCGCATAGGTGTGTCAATGGCGAAAAAATTTTGACCTCCTGTATCTTCTGGCAGAAATCCAAGCAACCTACCTCATGAAAGTTGAAAAGGGTGGGTGGATGCGCATTTACCTCCTCTGTAGAGAT
Organism: Pinus albicaulis; assembly: GCA_034641835.2. Taxonomy (NCBI): domain Eukaryota; kingdom Viridiplantae; phylum Streptophyta; class Pinopsida; order Pinales; family Pinaceae; genus Pinus; species Pinus albicaulis. The sequence continues at coordinate 609,308,552 of CM076573.1, read as the reverse complement.
TGGCTCATATCTTTTATGTGGGCCACTTCTGCTGTCTTGCCTTGGAGGCATTTTGACCTAGATGTGCTTTTGAAAAAACAAATTGCCTCACTGTGTATAAACTGCCTTCTTGGAGCCAAACTGTGTCAACTAACTGTTTAGGTAGTGAACAATGTCTTTGGATGACTGCACACTATTCCCTCACAATATAAAGAACCCCTGCTCCCTTAAAAAGTGGCCTTCTACCTTGAATGTATCTCTGTCAGTAGATTTCTCAATAAGATATCATACAGTGAAAAGGAGACAACTGTTAGGTGAATTGTCTGTGCAAAATGTCAAGAAATCACCTTGTTCTTGTGAAATTTAGAGGTCAACAACACATTCTAATCTTTGTCCAAAGTAGACCTTCCAATCATTACAAAACCTGCCCTTTCTAATGTGCCAATTCAACAAACTTATGTCTTAAGCAATCAACCCTTAGTGTAATGAGACAGTCAATGTCACAGTATTGGAACAAAGGTAACAGAGTTTAAAAAAGCTCCAAAGGTTTTAACAGAGGCTGTGAGAGTTTTCTTTTTCAAAATAATCAAGGTCCCTCATCAATGTAACACTTTTGTCTTTGTAGAAAAATTCCTTTGCTCTATATGAACATCCACTTTATCAAATAAGCTCGAAGACCAAAAGACAGTTAAGCAAAAAACACAGTGAAAACTGTCTTTTCTGTGAGAAGTAGGAGCAACTGTGCCCTGTAGCTTTCAACCAACAAACTGTTCTTTAAAAAAAACCCTTTTCTTATTACACTTCACTATTCTCTATTGGTATGTCATTCCATCAAACAAAATCATACCACATACATAGTCAACCTCCAATGGGGGCATACAGTCAAACTCACTGTTATGGAACAAGGTGACAGAGTTTTTTGAAGAATGCTTTTAAAAGTTCAGCAAAGCCTGTAAGAGTTTATCTTGTCAAATAGTTAAAGCACCTTATCAATGTGAAACCTTTGCCTTTGTAGCAAAACAAACTCTACTCCATCTGAATATCAACTTTATCAAAATAAGCTTGGAGATCAAAGACAGTTAAGTGAAAAACTCAGTGAAAAACCGTCCCTTCTATGGTTTATAGGAGTGACCTTTGCCCTTTGATGCCTTGAAGATAAAACACCCTTATTCTTGGATATATAAAGGGGAAAACACACTGCTCTTAGTTCAAAACATCCCTTTTCCTTGAAGGCACCTTCATTAGCATGCCCACCACTTAAGCACAGTTTCAACCAATGGATATTTTCACAGCAAAAACTGTTTTTCATGTATGGTGATGTAGCAGTTTAACAGTGGATAAGCTCTCCTTGGATCAAAAAATTAATCCCCTCGTATGCAGCTCACCAATATATGTTTATCAGTTAATTGATATTTCCCTTCTATTGTCTTTAAACAAGGTTCTGACCAAAACACCTTCAACTGGAAACACTGCTTCTTTACTAAAGACTGACTGTTTTGGGGATAATTACTAGGTTTTGAAACACAAAGAAGGAATGGCCTGTTCGGATAGGCTTTCTATTGGTGGATATTAGCTATTTCAAACTCAGATTTGGAATCAAAAACCCTATTACTCTTTGAACGTAAACACTCAACTTAACTCGTTTCAAACCTTATTTTTTTGGCCCCAAACATCATCAAACAGTCACGAATTTGAGGGAAAGAACTGTGCAAAATACCTCAAGACATGATGCAAATTTTTTTTTTGTGAGTTGGAGTCACTTTAGAGGCGAGTTGAAGTTGTGCTGGTGTTTGAAAACTCCGCGCAGCACTTTCAGGAGGAAGAACGCCGCGCAAAAAGTGTATCGGGCAACTGTCGGGTCGGTCGGGCGCCGTGTACAGGCGCGTCGCGCACACGTACAGGCGCGTCGCGCGGCAGTTGAACGCCAATGCAAATATGCTTCTGAGCGCGTCGCGCGATACTCCAGGCGCGTCGCGCAGTTATAAACTGTGACAAACTTCTCCGAAAACGCTCCAATCTTTTTTGTTCGATGCTGAGGGTAGCAAAGAGGCTTTGCTCGGGCTCGATGAATTTCAAAATGGAATGACAACGGCTTTGATCTTTGTTTGAAGTATAGAAAACCAACGGTCCCCTTTGATTTTTGACTTGGGAGGGTTCTTTTCAAAGTTTTGAAAAAGGTTTGTTTTCTTTTACATCCATATTAGAAACCTTACTTTTCAAAAATGAACTAAATTTCTTTGTTTAATCAAAACCCAAAGGTGATGATTCCCTCTTTCGAAGCTCAGTTTCCTTTCTTGAAATGACATAATTCTTTTAGAGAAATATGTCCTTTAGACTTCTGACTGTTCCTTATTTGAAGAAATGCCTACTCCTGCAGTAGTGGTATGTGGATGCTATCTTTGATGACTTTCAGAACCTGAAGAATTAAGCCAAATTATTCTTGTATTTGCTGAGCTTGTAAACTTGTAGGAACCTTTGCTTTTTAAACTTGGTTTGACAGACTTCTGTAGGTGTTTCATCAGTCTTTTCTTCCGCTGTAGGTGTCAAACTTGCTGCAGTTTTTTATAGTTTGCCATGGTCTTTTATTCAAGAAGGGCACCTTTTCACTACACTCCTATGCTCAAAACATATTATATAATATCTCTGTCCATTGAATAATGAAAACCTATTTTTGCCTTGAACTTTCTAAAACACTGTCAGTCTATCAAAACACCTCCTTTGCCTATGATGAACAATAGTTGCAAACGTGATATCTCTTGGTAGTAAAACTCAAATTGCCCTTGCCAGCTGATTTTCTTTCCATGCTTTTCAAAGTTTTGAAAACTCAGATCATAACTTGTGGATAAGATGTCCTTTGAAACTTTGACTGTTCTTACTTAGAGGAGGAAATGTCTCTTTTTGGAGCAGTGGCATTTAGATTTTGCCTTTGATGATTTCCAGAACTTGAAGCACTGTGCTAAAGCTCCTTTTGTACTTGATGAGCTTGTATACCTGTTTGTAAGAGACAAACTAGATCAAATGCATTTTTGCTCTGGGTATTATACTATAATCTTGTCTGCAATGTAAATCTAATTAGGTGACAGGTGTTGCTTGACTGTAGATGCAACTGTTAGGTGTCTTTGAATTTTCTCCTTTGACTGTAGGTAGAAGACAAAACAGAAGATGATACATCAGAGTTAGAAAATGAAACAAGGAGGGCTGCCCTTTTGTTTCCTATGAAGGAGGTCTTCACTGTCTTATTGCACTGCTCTTTGCTGAGGGAAAATGAAATGTCACCATTTGCCTTGATCAACTTATGACAAGTCATTTGAAAGATAATCTCTGTGAGTAGGGAGGTTAGCACCCTTGAAAAACAACCATCTTTTCTTCTGCCTGTGTAATGACATGACTTGTCAACTTTTCTTCAATTTGGTCTTGTTGAAATAGCAGGCTGCTTATAATTAGAATTGTTTTCACTAATGATATGTCTCTCCAAGGGTTTTAACAATTCATATGATTGAAAACTTCAAATGACTCCCTTTACAAGACAAAAAACTCTGTTTTCCTTTTCTTGCACATTTCAGATCCTAGCTCTGTTATGATAATCACTTATACTCAGAAACCTAGAGTCATTGTTTTACTGTCTAGTAAAAAGCAAACCTGGGCTTTTGAAATCCTTAAAGGCAATATTGGCCAGCGTCCTCTGCTTGTAGATTAAGGAGGCGCCTTAACCCTCTGCTTGTAGACGAAGAAGGTTCTTGGCCATGACAAATTACCAGTCTGTGTGACAGTGGTGTCTTTCTCTTACTGTGATTTCATGCTGAAAGGAAGCTGCAAGGTCTTGATGAGTAACTCTCTGTCTTGCAGATATATCTCAGGCTCATGTTTACATTGAGAAGCAGTTGTTCTTCTAAATGTAGATTCAAGAAATTTCTTCTGAGATGATGTTATGTTTCCTGTCTTTGCAAAATCCATAAAACACTGTAAAAACACGTAATAATCAGCTTGAGACTGTGGTTTATGCAGTGCTGAGACCTAGGGGTGTGTAAGTGGCGTGACTTAGAGCTGTGATCAACTTGATTTGCAAAGTGGGAGGCCTGTCATGATTGGTTTGTATTAGATGGAGGTTTTTTGGCCTTTTGATGGTTGCCAATGGTAAAATGCCTTAAAGCGCCACTTCCTAACTTAGGGGAGGCTTTTGAAACAGACTTGGATTTGCTTTTTAGAGCTGATGGGCAGACCAGTAAGGCTAAAGCTAGACAGGATAGTGATAATGAGTTTTGACTTTGACATGGGCGGATTGAAAAAGTAGGAGGGCAAAAAATTTTTTATGAGGGTTTTCTAGATGACAAATTGACATATGGAGATCAGCTTCTAGAAAACTCAGCAATGGATCTAGTCATCACTAACAAGTGAAAAATACTGATGACTAATAGTGGCTCCATTTGGGGAGGGCAGCTCCTCGTCAGGAGGTGTCCAGAATTCAGATTTTTGGCTTATGAAGACCAGTGCCTTATCCATTGGCGCAAAATTTCACCTTTCTTTGATGCTATTTCTGAAAAGTGACAGCATGGTTAACATCAATAATACTTCTAACTACCCCACTATCCTTCCTAACATTTTTTCTTCTCTTTGGCGCATTTGAACTAGCAGCCTTTTGACAATGTATATTTTTCTTTTTGCAAAATGAACCTATCTATTTCAACTCTTATATCTGCCGAGAGTTCAGATTAAACTGATGAACTCCTTCATTACTCTACCTATGCTAGATCGACTGTCAAGATGAAGCAGTTTGACAGGATTTTGTTCTCTAATCTAAAACATGAAATTCAAAATGATCAAATCAGGATTAGACGGTCTGATTTGTCATGCATTTGCGGCATAAAAGACAAGCTGCACACAAATATTATTTTGCAACAAAGGGAAACTAGACAAGCGGGGCTAAGATGTACAATGTATTTTTCATTCCTCGCTTCTCTCTTTGGTTCTGTTTTAGGCATGTGGAACCAGAATCTCTCCCTAATCTAAACTCTGTGATAAGTCAATCTTACACAATGTTGACTATCTTTTCACTCACTAACTTATCAGCAAATAAATTTAAACATGCTCAGCTATGATTAGGCTAGATAGCCGAATAAGACATTGAAGTACTAGTAGCGGCATTTAGACTTGCTCGCTTTCCGAAGGACTATTTTTTGGAACATGGGGCTTTGTTCTATCTTCACTTGCCCTCTTTTCTATCTTTTACTGTTTTTTGTATTTTCTATTTCTTAATATTTCAAAAAATGGTATGTACAATGAATGAAAAGTGTTTCAAACTCAGAAATGGAGCTCCTGACAAAAATAATGCTTTAATGTCCTGCCATTCACAGGACCCCCAAAAATTTCAGTCCCATCAGGTTCTTGCAGGAAGAAAGCATTGTTTCCACTGACTGAGCTGATGATGTAAGGCCCTTTCCATAAAATTTCAAACTTGCCATGTTTACCTTTATCTTCCCTTCTGGAATCCCATTTTAAAACTTTATCTCCAATCTGAAAATCATTTTCCTTAGTTCTTCTGTCAAAAATCTGTTTTATTTTGTCTTGTGCCAACTGAGCCCTTTGGTAGACTTCTTCTCTAGTTTGTTGTAAATGGATAGTCTGATTTACCCTCCTTTGCATGTCATTTTCTTCTATTTGGACTTCTTGTAATAGCTTCATTACCGGGACCCCTAAAGATGTTGGGAAAATGGCATCTATGCCATAAACTAGTTGGTAAGGAGACATACCTATGGATTTCTTGGTGGTTAATCTATCAGCCCATAAGGCGTGTACTAGTTTCCCATGCCATGCTTTTTGATTTTGTTCAAGAAGTTTTTTGATAATGTTGACTAGGCTTTTGTTAGAAGACTCGGCTAAACCATTATCTTGAGGGTAATAGGCTATGGAATGTCCTAATGAAATATGATACTTGTGACAAACGTCTATCATTTTCTTGGAAGAGAAGGCAGCGGCGTTATCTGTAATGATTTTCCTGGGACAACCAAATCTGGATAGGATATTGGTTTCTAGGAACGTGATGATGACTGAATCAGTGGCGTTCCGGGAAGGTATGGCTTCTATCCATTTGGTAAAGTAATCAGTGGCAGTGAGGATCCATTTATGTTGAGCGGATGAGGAGGGGTGAATTTCCCCGATGAAATCTAAACCCCATTGCTGGAAGGGTCCTTCAACTATAATGGGATGTAAGGGCAAAGGTAAAAGCTTTTTCTTGCCATCAAAAATTTGACATTTATGGCATGTCATAACTAGTTTGTGAGTATCAGGGAATAAGGTAGGCCAATAATAACCGGCTCTAAGGATTTTGTTTGCAGTGGTTTTCCAGTAGAGATGGCCCCCACATTCACCTTCGTGCATTTCGTGCATAATTTTCTCTGCATCAGACTCAAGCAAACATTTAAGCAGCATACCAGTGGGATTTTTCCAATACAGAAAACCATCTAAAATGCAAAACTTTAAAGATTTTTGTTTAAGGAATCTTGCTTTTGTTTTTGATAAAGTCGGAGGAGCATTCAGATAAGTTAATACATAAAGAATATCCGCATACCAAGGTGAATCCAGAAATATCTGATCAATAGGGGGAGTGTGCACTCTTCCTGTTCTTCTAAGGCATCAACAAAATTTATATCTAAAGCTTGGAGGTTGGTTTCAGCCATTAGTCTTGCAAGTCCTTGTCCTTTAACTAGTTTGGTAGGCCGGATTTCTAAGTCATATTCTAGGATGATAGCGATCCATTTTCCCCTTTTACCATCGGGATCTTGGTTCAGAATGTCCTTGACGACAGTATTAGGGAAAAAAGCTATGACATGAGAATGCAAGATGTAAACTCGGAAATCTTTCAGGGCTTTTACCAATGCGAATGCCTGTTTTTCCATGATGTTATATTTCAAGGGAGCATCTCTCAGGGATTTGCTAAAAAAGGCAATGGGTTGCTCTTTCCCAACTGCATTTTTTTGCAACAACACCGCAGCTATTGTGTGTTCTGAGGCAAATGAAAAAATGTAAAAATATTTGGTAAAGTCAGGGCTTATCAATAATGGTGTTTCAGTTAAGGCCCTTTTAATTAGTTCAAAAGATTTTTTGGCTTCTATAGTCCATTTAACCCCAACCTCCTTTTTTAACATATTTGTGATATCTTTCAGGAGTTCAGCAAGGTTTGGGATGAATCTTCTTAAGAAATTTATCTTTCCAATAAAGGACTGTAACTCCTTTATGTTTCTGGGGTGACTTATCTGTAATATACCTTCGATTCTCTGGGGTTCTATTTTAATTCCTTCTTCCGAAATAATGTGACCTAGGAGCTTTCCTTCTTCTAGACCGAAAGTGTTTTCTTTGGGTTTAGGGATAGACCATACTTTCTGCATTTGTTGAAAACTTTTCTCAAGTGTGCTAGGTGTTCTTCATCTGATTTAGAATATACCGTTATATCGTCAAGATATATGACTATGAAAACACCTATGTCTTCTGAGAAGGCTATGTCCATGGCTCTTTGAAATGTGGCGCCAGTATTCATCAGTCCGAAAGGCATTTTAACGTACATAAAAGTGCCCCAAGGGTTGGTGAAAGCTGTCTTATGTTGATCGGTAGGGTAAACCAACACTTGGTTATAACCAGAAAAACCATCAAGTAATGAGATTCTTTTAGCGCCTACTACCTTCTGAAGTATGTGGTCCATTTTGGGTAGAGGATAGTTATCTTTCAAACATGCCCTATTCAGGTTTCAGAAATCTATACAGAGTCTGATTTCACCAGTCTTTTTCCTAACTGATACTAGATTTGAGACCCACTCAGAGTATCGGAGAGACACTATTATCCCGGCATCATACATCTTTTTAATTTCCTTTTCAACCAACGGTAGTAATACTGGGTTTATCCTTCTTAACTTCTGTTTAAAAGGCTTTTGGTTTTCTTTGAGGGGAATTTTATGTTGGATGATGCTGGTGTCATATGACTTCAAATCTTGGTACCCCCATGCAAACACATCTTTAAATTCTTTGAATAAATTGATGTACCTTTGTTTTATGTGAGGTGGGAGGGTTTTGGATAGTTTAATGTTTTTTGGCTCTTCTGGGCTTCCTATATTGTACTCCTCTATTTCATCCTCAGTAGATTCCATCTTTGGTTTTTTGGCCACATCGTTAAAGTCAAACAATTCTTCTAAAGGCGTGAGCCCTCTGGGTATGGTGTCATTTTCGCAGTGTAAGACTTCGAGTTCCCTTTGGTCAATGTCCTCTCCTATTTCATTTTCATATGGATTGTCTACCAGGTTTAGATTGGTCCACAAAGGTGGATTTAGCTCTTGGTCTTGACTTAGGCTGGGTTTCCTTTCTTTGTCTCTTGAGTCTGTTTTGGTTATTTCAAACTCATTCCTAGATTGTAGGAAATCATCAATTTGATCATCGTCTTGGAATATTTGCCAATGGTCAAGATTATCTGGTACTGTAGGGCGATGTTTGACTTGAGTACTATATTGTTCACTTAGGCATGGTATTTGGCCATTACTCGCAGCAAAGGCGAGTTCATTTGCTAGGCTGTTTTGAATCGTAGGGATATAGGTGAGTTCATATTTCTCAAAGGTTTTAAGGATATCCAAAGTTGCATTCCTATATTCTCTTAGTCTTGGGTTCTTTGCCGAATATTCACCTTTGATTTGTCTGATTACAAGCTCTGAGTCTCCTTGGGCTGATACTCTCTTAGCGCCTAAGTCCCTAAGTATGTGTAGACCAATGAGAAGGGCTTCATATTCCGCAATGTTATTAGTACATTGGAATTCCAATCTAAAAGAATGACCTTCTTTAGTATTGTGTATCCAGATGCCGACCCCTGAACCCGTTTTGCCACAAGAACCGTCAAAGCTTATACTCCAAAGAGCTTCCTTTTCATACATGATACTAAGCTGTTTTTCAGGTTTCTTGGGACTTTGGTCATCAATTTATTCATTCAGTAATGGTTTGGAAATGTCTTCATTTTCTTTTATCTTCTTGTTTATATCACTTTCATTGTATAAGATAAAAGAATCTAAATTGGAATGAACGGAATAGATGAGAGTATTGTTTGGCCTATCTCTGTTGCTAACCATGTATTTCATGTGAGTCTCTCGGTATAACCTCCTAGTTTGGTTGAAAACTGGGATAGTAGCGAATGACATATCCATTTGAAGGCTACCTTGTATTTTGGCAGCCCATGCTCTTGATAGTAGCATTCCATACTTGGGTGTGATATCGGCCACTACTACGTCCATGACTAAGTTTTTGGCTGGTAGTTGTGTTAGGGCAAAATCTAGATTTTTTATTAGACCTAAACATTTGACCTGGCTAGAGTCGAAAGAATACAGGTTTTTGTAAGGTTGAGTCACTTCCAGTCCTAGGTTTTCCATGACTGCTTTAGGCATGAGGTTATGGGAAGCACCAGAATCTAACATGGCATTATGTAATATTTTGTCCCGTATGTTTAAGCTTACATAGAAAGGAGAAATAGTTCCTTCTTGATATTCACCTTCTACTTTAGGGCCAAATAAAAGCTCGGGTTTGTCGTCAGTTAGATTCAAGGTATCTGCCTTGCTCTCTAGGTCAAAGACTTTGAATATTTGAGATCTATACCTATCTATAGTTATTAGCTCTATAAGGGGTATGGTAATTTTTATTTTGGAAATTTCCCCTTCGAAGTTAAAAGGAGTAGGTAGCTTGGGCAGATTTGTTTCAGCTTTCTCAGACATAACCTTTTCTATGTTCTTAATTTGCTGACTTTGGCTTGGGATTTCGTTTGATACAGTCAACTTTGGGGTTTCTGTAGAGGTACTAGGAGTGTCTGAGCTAGTACTTGTCTGAATGGCCTTACCTTTGTTTTGGTCAGTCTTTTCAACCTTGATTTTGTCACTGCTTGATGCTTTCTTGAGGATGGTATTAGGGACTTTAGCAGTGTCTGAGTTACCTTTCTTGGAATTTTCTTAGTTTCTTTTGCTTCTGAGGTCATATTGCCTGTGGGCTTCTATAATGGCATTCTGAAAATCTATGGCAGGGTCGTCAAGATCTTCATAGTTGGTCTCATCCTGATTAGGAGAAAAGAACGCTTGTTCTTCTTCTGTGAGGTACACCTCACTCTCATTATCAGATCCTATGAGGTTTAAATGATGTTCATCAAGAGGTTTTGTATCCCTGTCATCCTCTTCTACATAATTTTCATTAAATGGTGGCCTAATTTGTTGGTCATTTTCCCTTGGTCTGTTTTGGGGCTGTTCCCTCCTAAAGTTTTGGTTTCGGTTTCTGTTTGGAGGGTTTGGTTGGTTGTCCCTAACAGGAGCCTTTTCATTTATCCTTTCCCACATTTTGGCCATGGTTTTGACTAAGTCATCTATTCTAGGATCTAGGGAAGGTGATGAAGTGGAAACCTCATCTTTATATGTGACCTTTCTTTCTGATCTAGTCCTAGCCCTTTTTTCTGCTAAGTTGGCATCTGCTTTTATTGCTATTTGTTGCATCTCCTCTAAGGTAGGGGGATCCTTGTCTCTCAGATGATATGTCATGTCCGGATCGAAACCCTCGGGGAATTTTTCCAAGGCTAAACCAAGTGGTGGTTTGAAATGAGGTGGGAGGGAGTTATATACACTGTTGAACCTAGTGCAGTAAGCTTGGACACTTTCCCCATTTTCCCATTTTAGGTTGTTATATTCTGACAGGATTTGAATAGGGTTTCTTTGGATTTCCCACCTATTTCTGAAGACTTGATGTAGTTCTGGGATATTGTGGATGCTGTTTGGAGTTAAGCTTTTGAACCATGTTTTGGGTTCACCACCAAGACTTTGGGCGAATATTCTCATTCTGACGATCTCGTCTTGTACCTCTAGGTATTCATAAGCATCAGTCATCCTACTTATATGTTGTTGAGGTGTAGTGGTGTCTTCTCCAGTAAAGTGTGGGATTTTGTCTTGATATTTATTTGGGAGAGGAGCCAAAGGTGGTGGCAACACCAAAGGTGCGTACCAGGCTGCCATGACGGGAGCTAATGGATGATGTATAAGATGAGGACTAGTGGGATGAGATGAGGTGTTTTGAATAGGTGTGGCGGATGAACTTGGACTAGTGATCTGGTTTTGAGCAGATCTGGGATGGTAGGAGCCAAATTGATGGAGAAGCTGAAAGTCGGGGGTGGAAGGTGAGGCTTCTCTACTATGACTGTGTGATTGGTCTAGGGTTTCAAGATCGTCAAAGTTTATCTTACTATCAGACCTGCTTCTGAAAAGAGCTTTTGATGACTCTAATTCAAAAGGTGAATCTGGTAGGATAGTGAGATGTTCAGGTACTGATCTTGTTTTACGGAGGGATCTACCAGTAGCTAGATGGTCAGTTTCGGAAGCTTGACACAGAATCTTCTCTAGGTCATCTACTATGATAAGGGGGTTTGGGTCTGGATGGGATCTGGTGTTAATTCTTCGTGAAGCCAGATTTTGGATCTAGAGTTTAGAGAGAATGGTATTGGTGAATGTTCTGGATGAGTGGTCTCTCTAAAGTTCTACTAAGGTGAAGGATGGTCAAAATAAAAGGGATGGATTAGTGGAGTTGCCAGGTGGAACTGGGTTGTTTTTATGAAGATAGCTATGGTCCACCACCAGTAACTAATCTGGGAATGTTTTGGATTTTCTGAGTTTTATGTGCAGCCTATGGTTTAAAGTATCCTAGACTTGTTTCAACACTTTGCTAGGGTGATGAGAACAAAAAGAGTTTACTCTAAATGAGTCTATGGATTGCTTGCTTGTTTAAGTATCTAAAAGACCAAAGAGTCTATAAGAGTTTGTTAGACTATCATGTACTCAGTGTCCCACCATCTCCCACTATGTTAGTGAGTGATGGGATAGGTCTATCGGATAGTAACCTAGAGTTCGGTAAAATAGTAAGGCCTACTAGAGGTTAGTGGAGTCGCCAGGTGGAAATTGGTTGCTTTTGAGATATGTGTGTATGGTCCACCACCAATATTGACAAAAACCAATCTAAGGGAGTCTTTTGGGGTTTTTCTGAGTTTTATGTGCAGCCTAGGATGTAAAAGTGTTATAAACCTGATTCATCACTTTGCTAAGATGGTGAAGCAGAGAGTTTATACTAAATGATTCTAAAGGCTTCTCTATTTATAACAATCTAGCCTAGACTTTCCTATGGTCTGCAACCCATGGTTTTCGAACCCCTAGTTTACTCTTTCACCTATTACAATGCTTTTGGGGCTTTGACCCACCCCAAAATCCCTGCACTAGACTAAATATAATAAAAAATATTCAAAATGGACTAGTTTCGCAGCTTGTTCAGAGACCCCGTTCCAACATCTACCTATGTTGTTGTGGTTCAAGAGATTGATATTGTTGCTTAAGGATTGTGGATATTCCTATATATGGAGAGAGTGTGATGACCTTGATGAAATGAGGTCAAGGGATGTGTTGCTGACATATCTCTATTGCACAATCTTATGCTATAGTTGCTTCATGATGCTTAGAAGCCTTGCATATTTGGTAAAGTGTTGATGATATTCAAGAGATTGATGCTACACAGTCTTATATTCTTGATTATATATTACTTCTTGGTGATGAGGATGCTCATGCTACTATTATTATGTAACTCTATGTTGCTGCAGTCAGATGATTATGTTGCAGATGCACATTTAGAGCATGATGGTTGCTTATGATTATCATGGTTTTTCTACAAAAGATACTTCATTGTTGAAATCCTTGTTTATGGTTCTATATCTCATGTATGTATCTTGATTTAAAGGTCTTGAAAAGACCCATGTTATAATCATTATAAAATTTAGTCGTGTATGAGCTATTGGGACCAAGTCATGTCATATATGTAACCCCATTATTGTGGGAAATTGATGTAAAATTGGGTCCAATATGTAAATTCATTATGTTGGGTGATTGATATAATCATGGGAGCATAGATTCATTAGTGATAGGAAATGTCATATTTGTTTGAGTCATAAAATATTGTACTTTTATTGTGTATCTTTAGAAGGTCTAGCATATGCTCAAGCAAATCATAGTCAGTATGCATATTTCATGATTCATATTACCAGATCAGACTTATAGTAATGAGCACTACAAGGGAAGTACTACATTCATCCTAGTTCAACCCTTTTCCCTTGATGTAAAAGGCGAAGATAATACTTGGTGTTTTCATGTGGTTTCCAAACACCAAATTGGTTGACATTAAGTACAAAGGGGGATATTGCTGGAATTATGGCTAATATGTTGTTCTTGATGGAAACCTACTTGAAAAATATGTACTTGATGCCAAATTGCATATAATATGATGATTATGGAACTAATGCGGATATCCAGAATATTGGTACAAATTTTACAGAGGATATGAAAATTAAACGGTATTTCAATTACAAATGGATGACAAATGTGAAGTCTGAGAAGCATATGCGGTTCCTGTGAAGCAGGGTCATGTACATACGCATGTCCTATGAAAAATATCCATGTACATAATCCGACCCATGAAAAATTGGATACCAGGGATCATTACCATGGTAATTACCCATAGTAATTGTGGCAACAACGTCTAGTTGATCCCATCAACGAATACTAACAAAATTACCAAAGGATTTTCCTGTAGTATTGAATAAGGAAAAATCAATATAAGGAGATGGAGATCAAGATGTTAAGCATGCAAGTAATGGTTTATTTATGTGTGATATGATTTGAAACATGTGTGCACCAAGGAGCAAGGAGAAGGCTCCGATTTGAGAGATCTGAAAGTGTAGTAAAGACTAATGAATATACTTGCTTGATATGTTTGTAGCTAACAATGTTAGATATGTAGCTATGATGATGGTATGATTTAAATTTAGTGATGCATGCCGAGACATGGGTTTAACAGATGTTGGCCGGATTTGAATCAAGGATATGATTCAGTAGTTTAAGATATGTACGCAGGTTTCCTTTAGTATGATTGCGTACATACGCGGATCTGGTTCAATACTGTCGCATATACATTTTGTAAATGATTTATGCAGTATGTTGATATATATACCTGGGTTTTATGCATGGTAATTGTGTACATACACATATCAGTGATTATATTTTAGATACAATATATATTCAGTTTGTTATTGAGCCTAATTTCGGATGTGGGTCCAGTTTGAATATATGATGAAAGGTAGCTTGTATGTTTTGTGAATTTGAGACAGGTGGATCCAATATGAAATATTATGAAATTTGGTCCACAAGGTACTAAGGGTTGTAACCTTCAGTGAAGGGGTAGGATCTCCCTTCTGGTAGGAATCGGTAAATGACATTAGGGGGCTGTAGCTCCCTCCTAGTGGGTGCTAGAGAATGAGTGGAGGTTGTCATTAGGGGAATTTTGAGGTCTAAAATGGGCCTTATTTTTTTCAAAAAGGAAAAACACTCTGGCTTCTAAGGAAATTATAAAGTAATAGTGGAAATAATGAAATAAGATTTGATTACATCATCAAATTTTAGAGGGAAAAAAGAAAAAAACTGCTTTTTCAACTCATATTTTCAACTTATCTCCCAAATTTTTTACTCAAAATTCAAGCGAGAGTACTCATTGGATGAAAAATTTAATTCCTCATCCAAGGAATACCCATGTTGCATACTTTCAATGGACCATGCTACACGAAAAATGAGAAATACATGAAAAACATGATTGAAATCACGTTTTTTTATGTATTTCTCATTTTTCGTGTAGAAAGGTCCATCTAAAGTATGAAACATGGGTACTCCTTGGATGAGGGATTAAATTTTTCATCCAACGAGTACTCCCACTTGAAATTCGAGTAAAAAATTTGGGAGATAAGTTAAAAATATGATCTGAAAAAGTAGTTTTATTATTTTATTATTTTTTAATCTTTTTACCCTTTTACTTAAAAATGGTGAATCATCCCCCATGGTTGACATCATAATATTGAATCCTATTGGTTATTATAAAGTTTATTTTCGTTTTCCATTTTCTTAGGAGGCCCATTTTAGACCTCAAAATTCCTCTAATGAGCCTCTTGCAGGTGGGTGTCTGCATACTGGTAAGAGATCCACCGATACAAGATGCAATACATATTTTCTTTATATAATAAGAAAGAAGACAGAGATGAAAAAAATGATGGTTTTCTCCCACATTGGGTTTCCATCTAAAATCTCGATGTTCTATGTGTTTTGATTATGTGATTTTATTTATTTGTTCTTTATTTCATATTGGATGATTAATGAATTAATAATGCAATGGTTAAGTTAACTCACTAATGGAAGTTATGAAAAATTAAGTAAAATATATATATACGTGGTTTTAGTTCACTGAAGTCAGTTACACATGTGGGTTTCATAAATTACAGTAGCGTACAAATTTATGAATATGAAATTGAAAGTAAAAGTGAATTAAAAATACTGATTCACCTATCCCTGCGTTAGTATTTTTCCTAAAAAAGTGAGCCTCTAAGAGAGAAGGAATATTACTACCCTAATGGAGTCGCACGTGAAAGATAAAGGCTCGTCTAACATTAAGTGAAATAGTTCACAAGGATGCAACCATAATTATAAACATAACAACACATTTCCATTGAGTAAGCAGTGAAGTCACTGAAATAGTTAAATTACTCCAGTACGGATGAAAAAAAACATGAACCATAAACACTCAAATAATAGTCTTAGAAACATTCACAATCCATATGTGAAAATTTGATGGCCTTGATGGATTCGATATTAAGAAAAATTTCCAAGATATATAAATACAATAAACATCACTAGCTCCAATAGTGTAGTGTTAGAGCCACTACTTTCTCCTCAAAAGTACTAACTATGTCTCTCTAATGCCTTGTGGGAGAAGCCAAGGTTAAAATTACTTTACATGAGAAATGAGGATCCTTTTATAACTTTGAGGCACGACCTTTCACATCCTCATGACTCTTGAATTTCCAACTCGTAGTGACCTTCAGAATTCTACAACCTTTGGAATTCCAAATGACTTTCAGAATTAAATATGACATTTGGTATTACATGTCCTTTGGACTTCCATGACCCTTTACTTCATACATGACTCTTGGACTTCCACTTATTTGCCTTTAAAATTATTACAACAATACATCATGAATTCCACATCATCATATAATGAGACTTGACATGTCACTATTTTTGATGACTAAGACTAATAGTGACCAGTGACATGGCCTCTTAAGTGGTGACATGGTTTCCACTTATATCTTCGTTCTTCAAGAAACTTCAATTGTTGATGTCTCTACCCTCCAAAGGGTCTTTTAACTAATGGAGTTTTTGGGTTGCTTTGATCATTAATATTCAAGTGTGTTATTCATTCTTTACATGCTTCCTTTGTCCATTCTCTTTTCCCAATCTTCCTCGTGCGTGCTTTCCATGCTATTCCAGGAATACCTATATCTGTAATCACTAATGAAAAGCAACCATCAGCCTAGAAATATCCCATTCTACCATGTTTTATGTATATTTTATGTTCATGCTTTTTCAGTATGCTCAAAAGTGAAAAAAGGATATTATGGGTGCATGGATGCACTTTCAAAGGCTGAAGGGATGAAGGGGAAAGGCTTCGGGGCTTCGGCATACACTCAAGAGAGAGATGCAGTCAAGGTAGGTCACAGGGCGTAAGTCTAAAGGACGAACGGGAAGGATTCAAGCTTCCAAAGTGAAATGTGCACTCAAGGGAGGGATGGAGGGTGCAAGGCACACTACTGAAGGATGAAGGGTGAAGGCTTTAGGCCTTAGGGGTGTGCTCATGCTCAAGAGGCCCAGGAGGGCGCATGGCGCAAGTATGAAGGTTGAAGGGAATAACTTCGTGCCTTTAGAGTGGGCTTATGTGCTCAAAGGGTTTGGAGGGTGCATGGTTCATTTGGGAAGGTTGAAGGGTAAAGCTTAATTCCTTCATAGTGTGCTCATGCGCTTTAGGAGGGTGCACTTCTTCGAGTCAAAGGAGTTCGCTCAAGGAATACTTAGTCACTTAACGGGAACAATTCAAAACAAGGAAGGGGAAATAATATTAAGGAGCACACTTTATGCTCTTGGAGGGTGCATGGCGCACTTCCTAAGAATAAAGGATCCCCGATCAAGGCTTCAAAGTGCGCTCATGCACTTTTGGCCTCAATGGGTTTTCTTTAAACCGAATATTTGTTTAAGTATGAGATATAGGGCGATGAGTGAACAGGATGATTTTAGACATAAAAACATGTGCAAGATATACAAACTCATCAAAAGAACTCATAAAAACTTGAAAAATGATAAAAATACAATAAAACTCCACTTTGTGCACATTCCCTAAGTACAATGAGTGAAGTGTGTGCGACTTCGACCCAAAAGTGATGTTTTACAACAAAAAAGATGTTACAACTGTGGAATTCACTTAAATATGTTCTAATCAATGCGATGACACTTGATACCATTCGAGGACACTTGAATCACATAGAATAAAATGAGAAAAAAATTGATGATCAAAGAGACACTAGGTACGATAGTGATAGTAGGCTCCAAAATTCAAACGTAGTGAAATTTCGAAGGTTGTTGTAGCAGTGAAAACACTTGCTGACACATTGAGTGGACTTCAGCTTCTCTGTTTGGTAATAGATTTTGGTTAAGGGTAGACATTTAGGAAGTATTGATGTCCTCGTTTTCCCATTTCAACCCATTTTTATACAGAACATATCAATTTTCTCTACTTGGTTGAACACAAACAAAGATACACCGTATCAAAATTGTTTCGATCCTGAAAAGGGTAATGTGCACAATGAGTTTATGATAGTTAAAGTATGAGTTTCATCTATGGTGTTTCTCCACTGCCACTAGGTCTAGAAAGTACCTGGGTAGAGTCACTTCAAGAGCACAGGCATTTCTTCGCTGCCAGTGAGCCTGAACAATACCCTAGTGAAGTCACTTGCTTTACCTCCCTACGTAGGAAGCCTTTCTCTTGTTTCACCCTTTATTTATTTATTTAATAGAATTGTGCATTGGAACTTATTATTTTCAATGGGTGGAAGAGGGATCCTGACTTATTGAGATTAGAAAGGTTGCCTCTTGTATTTATAAACCTCTAATATATGTTTGCTCGCTTTATATTTTCCCCTTATCCTCTTTCTACTAGATTGGGAAAGTGTTAACACACATGTATATTTAAACCAAGTTCAATAGTTTAGATACTAGTGTAGGTGAAGATCTAATAGGTTCCCTCAAGGTTCTCCTATTGGAAGAATCGTATTTTCCATCTAGACTTAGCTCAACCTATGGAATTTTCCCAAACAAAGAAAGAGAACAACATAAAGGCAAGCATTGTGGTTGTCACACTTCTCTTTCATTACACCACAAAATATTTTAAGCCATGTAATTTTACACAAGAGTCTTATTTAAGTACAATGACCAACAAACAAGACACGATAAGACATTACTAACATAGCACATGAATGATTGACACAAATGGAAATACACGAAACAAAATAAATAGTATAGGAAGTGTAGCTCATAGCTGCTACTAAAAGTTATGTTTTAAATCTTGGCCATTTACGGTAAGGGGTTCAATCGTCTTATCTAAGGATTCGAGATTGAAAGTATTATGAATTATGTTTTCATCAACAGTGAATTATCCAATCCAAAATTTTTGGAACTTTGGTGTTTGGCCTTTTCTTCATGGGGTTTATCACACTCTAGTACTAGGTCACCCACCTCAAATCTCTTTTCCCCTACGGGCTTCTTATCAAACCAACTTTTTACACGGTTCTGATGCAAAAAAAATCTATCCTGCTCTGAACCAGAAGGAAAGGTCTACCTTGTGACTATTGGGAGAGTTGAAAGGCTATAAGATACAATATCAAAGGAAAGATAACTTCTTTACCGTAAACTAGAAATTATGGAGAGGTTTTAAGGGAATGATTATAATTTACGTGGTGGGCCCAAAGTGCATTGGTAAAATCTTTATGCTAGTTCCTTTGTTCAAAGAAGATGGTTTTCTTGATTATGCGAATAAGATTCTTATTTGTTGTTTCAACCAAACCATTTCCCTACGTATAATAATTAGATGCATGTTTCAATACAATCCCATTTTCTAATGCGAATTCATAAAGTTTTAATGATGAAAAGTAATTCACATTATCAAATACAAGCGACAAAGGAACACCAAACCTAGTTATAATATTATGTTGCAAGAAGTGGATACTTCGTAGTCATTTATGTGTTTGAGAGGAATTTCTTCTAACCAACAAGTGAAGTAATATGTCGTCGTCAGAAATAATAGTGTTCATTTTACGAATGGGGAAAAATTTCTGTAATAATATCTAGGCACAATTGTTGGAATGGTTCCTCGACTGCTACTGGTAGCAGTGGGATGACTGACCTTTGATCGCGACCATCACATATCTGAAAAAATTAGCACTTGTAGACATAGGCGTGAGCATCCTTGAATAGAGTGGGCCAATAATAACCAACCCTCATAAATTTATGTGTCGTAGTATTGCTCGCATAGTGGCTACCTTCTGATCCATTGTGTCAATATTTAAGAAACCTTTGTTGTATCCTGCAACTCAAGGAACCTTAGAAGGACACTATTGTGGTGCTTTTATAAAATCACTCAATGCACTAATTGATAAGATAGAGATTTTAAATGGATTTCCCTCTTTTTTTATTCGATAAGTGCGTGAGAAAGGTGCCTACTCCAGAAATTTTTGTAAATAGGAATACCATGGCACTATAGACGTGGACTAAGGAAAATATTTAATGTTGCATATTTCTATCTCTCGCTCCCATCCTAAAAGATCTTGCTCGAGCGAATCTATTGCTTTAGCTACTATCTTACATAGGCCATGGCCATTTATGGTATTGTTAAGTACATAAATCCTCTCTGCGGACATAGACGATCCCTCTAGCCCTAGAGTGGGTCTAGAAACAGAGAGACATGCTAGAGTGTAGGTTCCTAATTACAGAATGAAAGAAGACATGGTAGATCGACCTACCTAGAATCTAACACTGTCATTACGGCTATAGTGGTGGTGGCCTCTTGCTCCTGCCTTGGCAAGTCACAATTCTTCTGCAGTTATGCTCGGATACCTACACATAAAACAGTAAATAAGAGCCGCATACAACATAATAATTCCATTTGTAATCACTAACCAGTCAAATAGGGCTAAGCATATTGCGTTAAAAAAAACAACATAACACAAAATGGGAACCCAAACAATAGTCGTGTATATATTGATAGAAGGAAGAGGTACAACCAAAGAATTGACGTCGCAGTCTCCTCCAGTGGGGTTCAACCGAAGCGCATCTCCGATACTCGTCAGGGGATTCAAACGGGATGAGGGCATGGGCTTAAGCTCTCTCAACAAAGTTCCTTCTTGTTCTATCTCTTCAATAATTCTGCTATAGTATACTCAATTCTCCATGTTCAGCTAGCTTATGCAAGGAGAGATAGCTTCTTTTTATAAAGGAAAAGGAGGAGGTTAGGATCCCTACAAAGGTGGGAGGGAGGCATATCCTTTAGGAGGTTCTCATGGGATGTGGAAACCATAAACTAAAGGAGGGAGTCTGTGGTTATTTAGTTCAACCACTCCCAATGACTCATCCTCGAAGTTGTTGAAGTGGAATCTTCACCTCTATTTTAAAAAAAAATTCCATAAACAGCTTGGTGCAGGTGTCCATCTAAGACAGAGTGCCAACTAGTGCAACACCCAGTGTTAATTTTCTCCATCAGCGTGAGGGTAGAACTGGATACTCGCGCCAAGGAAAAAACAAGGGTTTTTGAAGCTCTGCTAAGGGAATTGTCAACAGAAGGAATATTTCTCTCATGTAAAGGGATTCAATGATGGTCTTTGCAAGGCATGAAACTTCTTATTAGTCACATAAATGACCCTCCAATGTGTGAGTTGGGTATTGTAGCGACGGTGAAAAAATGTTGTGTAATAGATGCCCCCTATGAGGTCCAAGGGAAAGGGAGGGGCGAAATGCTTTATGAGATCGCGTTCGAACCAAACACCACTGTCGAAAAACTTGCAATTAAAAATACCACTGATATCTCTAATACATGACATGTGGTATGGGTGCAACCATCCATAATAGAGTACATAAAAACTGAGATCCGAGGTATGGACGCAGCCATCCAGCAATAAGGATCAACAAATAGAATCAGGTATGGTCGCAGCCATCCAATCAAAAGAGTCATGTAATAAGTCATAATAATCCACAAAAATCCGTAGCCTAGATTTTATCAGACAAAACCCAAGGTCTTGATAGAGTACATAAAAACTGAGATTCGAGGTATGGACGCAGCTAACCAGCAATAAGGATCAACAAATAGACTTAGGTATGGTCACATCCATCCAATCAAAAGAGTCATGTAATAAGTCATAATAATCCACAAAAATATGCAGCCTGGATTTTATCAGATAAAACCCAAGGTCTTGCGCTCCATCTCGACCCAAATAAGTACAATTTCAAGCATGCGAATATATGAGCTGAAGTTGAACATGCCAGATAATCGTATAATTACTAGCCAATGATGAAAGTAGTTAACAGACGTGAGATGAACCACTAATAATGACAATGGCCCTCAAGGTACAATCCATGGAATGTGAATAGTGATCTGACGTCGAACACCTAAAGAATAACTCGATCGAAGGCCAATGCTGTGGACCTTGCGTCGAATGCGAAGAACCTACCATTGAGGCATGCAAGCTCCAAGGTACCAGTAGGGAGTCTCTAGATAAAATTCCTGGATAATGAGTTGAATTCGACAGGAAGTGGTTTGGTCAAAGGTGGGCCATAATGTTTCCCACATCATCGATATGAGAAAGAGGAACATGATGATAGTGAATTGGGACAAACAAAGAATTAGAGGGAGGTTGACAACTACAGAGGCAAACTTCTCTTGAACATATCAGCGACACGACACTGAATTTGGTAGTCTTTGAAATCAAGGGATCTGAGGTCATGATGACATGGCAAAGAGCATATGAGCGGTAAAAAGAGATTACCCAAGCCCATGGAAGAAAAAATGACGAAATGAGATGTCCCCAACCCAACATGAATGCAGACAAGTGTCATGTTCAAGAGCAACATACTGCCAACATAACTAAAACTTGGTTCCATTTTCCCACACCATTTCTGGCGAGTACCCCAATTATTTTTTTAAAACAAGCTTGAAGGGGATAAAATATTCTTTCTATGTAAGTTTTTCCTTCGAACAAATCCAACCTAGTACATTTTACGAGCCCTAGGAAGGAGAAACTCGAGTAACGTCATGGTGACGAACTCCAATGTCATTAGGGTTTAATAAGTCTGACAAAGGGAGAACTCGACATCTTTTCTTGTTTAGAGAGTTTGAAAAGAAGGCAGAAAAGAAAAATCCAGCATGGCCCTTTTCATAGATAGTCTCTCAGATCCAAAAAGGTAGAAAACAATATCTGAAAGAACCTCTTAGTCACGATAGGCTAAGGTATTTCTTTTTCGCAAATAATCCATCCTAGCCTGAAAAAGGGGTAAACATATAATGGGTAGATATCGCTTCGCAACCATTTAACGAGTTCAAAACGACAAAAGTCTCGACAATATTTTCAATTTTAGAGAGTCAGAAAAGAGCTAAAAGATGACTCCAGTAGTGAATTTTTCGTGTTTTTACCGATTTCAAAAAATTATAAAATATAGCTCGTTACTTCATCACTGTCGCATAAAAACCTGTTGCTGCACAAAAGACTCGTGTAAAACCCATTTCTCAAAAATAATATAATAAAATAATCAAAAAACATGTCTTAAAACCTAATTAGGGTTGTGAAAAAGTTATAAAATGTCAAAAATGGTAAAAATAGTTACTTTTCACTTTTTACCTCTTGTGCATCAATAGTTACCCATTTAGCACTGTGATTTTACGGCGACAATAGCGGACGATCTGGCAGACCAATCTCAAATCCATCAGTTCTAGGTAAGAGCCGACACCTTTCCCTTCATTTTGAATCCTCTTTCATGCTTGCAACCCTCAATTTTTATTTATGTGGGGGGGGAATTGCAAAATTTAGTGCACGACGGTTGGTGCGAGTTTCGGGCATAAACTCGCGCTAATCGCCCATTTTTCCTAACTAGGGCATGCCCATTGGCGCGACTATTTGAGAAACAGTCACACCAACTGCACATACCATTTTTATGCTCAAAATTCCAGTCAATAGACCCAAATTTTTCAAATTCAAGTTTTTAATTAGGCTAACAATGTCCATGTAACAATGTTCACAGGTACAAAGTGGCAAAATGGTAATAAAATGGAAAGAACAGGAACACAACGAAGAGGATGAGCTTGCCATGGGAAATTGGAGATGCATGGAAGCTCTCAGAGACTGTGGAATAAATAAGTTCTTCTTAACACCGTGTCTTTGAGCTCAACCAGAGCTGCTACAATATTTGATCAACATATGGGATGAGAATCAATAAAAGTTCATCCTTCGAGATCAGGAAATTGAGATTGATGTCTTTGATGTCCATTTCATAACAGGATTATCACGGAGGGGAGAAACACCAATTCTAACTGGCACCCAACCTTGCATGGAGAATATGTCCATGGTGATTGAAAGGGTATGTCCAGGGGCACGGAAGGGATCAGGCAGTGGGAAAGTCGATATTGAGACTATACCAAAGTTGGCACAAAAAGTAGTACCACATACCATCTCACGAGATGTGGGATCGCAAGCATCGCATGAAGCAACAAAGACACAGTTGCTTCTTGCTGTAGAATACTTGAAACCAACCATCTACAACTGGGTAGAGGCGGTAACAATAAACATGAAACTCCAGCTAACAAAATGGAATAAGGCCAAATTGAAACAATTTGGTTATGGGTCTATCCTGGTATCATTCTTCTTGGAACGACTACCAATATTTCAACGACAAGAGGTCATAGTGCCGACACCACCAGCGAGGCAACCACGGATGGCCCGATGGGCAGCTCTGATGCCAAGGGCAGGGGGCGGTCAACAGATGCCCTGGAGACCAGAATTATTTGGTTAGCTCCGCCAATAGTTGATTTTCATGGAGGACTGGCCCTACTCTCGTACATATTTCACTGATGATCCGAACCTCCCACTCCCAGAAGGAGAGGATTGGGATGAAGATTTGGGTAAGTCTCATTTTTTCAATTTTCATGAGTATTATGAATTTTTTTACTTATGTATGTTCTGACATTAAATCCATGTGTTTGCAGATGTTGGCCCAGAGAGACCCACAGGTATGTCATCGATAGCGAGGTGAATCCCTCGCAATTTTGACCCTCATGGTGAGGGAGGCGAAGAAGAAAAGATCGTGCGCAATTTGGAGGGAATCACACATGGAGTCCTAGACTATGCACGATTCGACAATGTTCCTCATGCCTTCCAGAGGCATACCATATGGGTGCCAAGCCGCATTCACCGCCTGCAGAGACAGCTCATACGGGCAGTGACATGCTACCATGAGCATCACGCCGATTAGATACCTAGGTTTTATATCTACATATTTTGAGAGACATGGTGTCTCGAGATGTTACAAAAACACACATATTTTTTGAAGTTATGATGCACACTGATGCAAACATTCGATATATATATATACACATCTATTTTCCTACATGGATATTTTACATATGATGATGATTTTACAAATTATGCAAATGTCTATCTAATACAATGTTGGCTACTGTATCAGTCAATGCATTCATTTGTCTAGGAATATGTTGATACGTAATAAAATCAAAATGTCTTTATAGAAAATGAATACGTAAATAAAATCTCAGAATGTACGGATTTCTTACTGAATAATGGCCATTGAGCTAAAGAACGACAAGCTGTGAATCTATATTTACAAGCAATGCATGTATGCCGAGGTTGATTACCTCGGTTAATAGTTCAATAACAACACTATATTCAACAACATTGTTTGTAGTTCATCCTATACAAATACCTTATAGATCTATCAACTCATCAGCAGGATCATAAATTACCCAGGCTACTGAAGACAAATTCTTGGTACTGCAGGAAGCACCATCCGCGAAGCCGACATAAGGGGTAATAGACGTTTGCAAAAATAAGAAAGACCCAATAAGCAGGAAAAACACTCACAAAGCACACCAAACCAAAACATGTACAAGAATGAAAAAAAAACCTATGTACACAAATCATGCATGAATGACTCACACATAATAATTTTTGAGATACAACCCATTTCTGGGTTGTTCTAGAGGATGACCTTCGTAATAAATGAGCTCATAGGCCCCATTATGTAACACATGTTTAATAACATAGGGCCCATGCCACATGGGTTGAAATTTTCCTACCCCCAGATTATCATGAGCTTGGTCATACAGGAGGACGAAATCTCCTTAAAAGAAGGAACAAGGGGAAACCGATTGGTCAAAATGAGCTTTGACCCGCTTCTTCTATGCTTCGATAACCAGAGCAACAAACCTGTGGGTTTCATCTAGCCTTTCTAAATAAAGGAGATGCTCTTCTTCTGGCGAAGTGTTTAGTAGTAATTCAAAAACCAACTTGAGTGAAGGTATTTCACATTCAATCGGAAGGGTAGCTTCCAGACCATAAACCAACTAGAAAGGAGTGAATCCGGTTGCATTCTTAACTGAGATTCGGTATGCCCAAAGAGCTGAAAATAACATGAGATGCAAATTGGATTTGTGGATCCCAATCGTACGTTGAAGCATGGTAACAAGAACTTTGTTCACGACTTCAACCTGGCCATTGGCCTGAGGGTAGTATGGTGTTGAGCTGTCGTGACGCAGGCCCAACTTAGAAGTCAACTTCACCACCATATAATGCCAAAAATGGGAACCATGATCGGTAACGATGGATTTAGGGACACAAACCTAGAAATGATGTGATTGAATATGAACTGAGCAGCTGTCTTACCGTCAGTAGCAAGTGTAGGCATTTCTTTGGCCCATTTGGTGAAGTAGTCTACAACTACGATAATATAGGCATGCCCCCCGGCCGAGTGAGGGTTACACGTCATAAAATCGATGCCCCACTTTGCAAATGGACCAACGGTAACGATAGGATGAAGAGGTACAGGCAGCGCACACATCTTGCATTGGTAGACCTAGCACTCGTGACATTTGCGAACTGCAACAATGCAATCCTTGAATATAGAAGGCCAAAAATAACCAACACGAAGAATATTTTGTGCAGTAGCATAACCAGACATGTGACCACCACAGGCGCCACTGTGAAAATCATTCAGGGCTTTCTTAGCTTCCTCGAGAATCAAAAATTGGTGGAGTATGGAATTGAATCCGATGTGATAGAGCGTATCTCCAACTATACGATAAGGTTGCAACTGATGTCAGATATGTCGGCGGGCATCCTTCGTTAACTTAGATATGAAGGTAGAAGTCTAGAGATAGACAATTATATCACCGTACCAATGATCGAGGGTGCTAATCAAGAAAATCGTATCATTTGGAATATATTCCTCAAAACGAGAGGGAGCGGAGTCAGAAGGGAGGGAACAGATCAAATCAGCAAAGACCAATGATTTATTCAACTTGGAAGCAGTAAATTCCAAATCGAAATCTTGGAGGATGAAAATGGACTTCAAGTATTTTCCCCCCAACAATTGTTGAGACAATATGTAGGTCATAGGGTTGCAATCAGAAATCACAGTCATAGTACGCAAAAGAATATAATGACGAAAACACTGAACTGCCTGAACCGCAGCTAATGCTAACTTCTCGACATGTGCATAGCGTGTTTCAGGGTCGAGAAGGTTACGAGACAAGTAATAAATAACGTGCTCGTTACCGTCATCATCATCTTGTACCAGAACCAATGCAATTGTGATGAAACAGACGTCTAAATAGAGGGAAAAATCACGATGATAATTTGGAGGACGCAACAAAGGAGCATTGACAAGCAATGTCTTCAATGCATCAAAATACTTCTGAGCAATCTCATCCCAATAGGATTGGATGCCCTACTTCAATAATCGTGTGAATCCTTTAGCGACTTCTGCATAGTTAGGTATGAAACGACGTAGAAAATTAGCCTTCCCTTGTAAACTATACAACTAATGCAATGAGGAGGGAGAGGGGAGATTTATAATAGCCTCAACCTTAAGCAGATCGAGGAGAATTCTGTCCTTAGACATAATAAAACCCAAGAGTCTACCGGGATCAACGCAGAACACACACTTGTGCGGATTAATCTGAAAGTTGTAGCATTGACAACGAAGAAAAATCTGACAAAGATGGTAAGGATGATCCCTATGCTTATTTGAATGAGCTGAAAGGTCATCCAAATAAGGCTAAACCATGTGAGGAATATCATGAAAAGCATACGACATCGCTCGTTGAAATGTGATCCCAACATTCTTTAAGCAAAAAGGGAGCTTCTTATATGCGAAGGTACCCCAAGGATAGATGAAGGCAGTCTTATGTTGATCAGTCGGGAGAATTTTAATCTGATAATAACCATAAAAACCGTCCATGAGGGAAAAAATCTCACTCCCGGCATAGTTTTCAATGATTTGATCAATAAAGGGAGTAGGATAATTATCCTTGGGACAAACTCGATTGATATCATGATAATCAACGTAGACCCGAATCGTTCCTTGTTTCTTATCTATAGGAACAATATTATAGACCCATTCTGTCAATGGAATCAGATAAATGAAACCAGCTTTAAGAAGCTTTTCGACTTCACCCTTAATGGCTGCAGCTTTTCTAGGGTGCACCGGACGAAGACGCTGGCGAACAACTTTCGAACTGGGATAAGTAGGAAATTCATGCACCACTATACTAGGATAAATGCCAAGCATCTCTTCATAGGACCATGCAAAAACATCACGGAACTCGCGGAAAAGGCTAGTGTAAACTTGTACTTCATCTGAAGAATAAGTGACCCCAATATGGATGTTCTCGACGATTCCCGGTTTAACGAAAATGTCAATAGGAATCGTCTGTGTAATGTTACTCAAGTTACATTTCGTAAAAACGTCATGTGTCAGAACATGCACTTGAAGTGGAGGAGAAGGAACCTGAGATGCAAACCACTCAAGACACGTAGACATTGCCCCAAGACTAGGCATAAATGATGAACGATGATGAAAATTGTCCCACAGAAACTTTTTGAGAGACATGGTTTCCATGATGGATTCATCAGAGGGAAACACTTCCTTCAAAGGATCAGGCGAAGCTGAATTTTCAAGCCAAGGAGATTTAGAATAAATGTCAAGAGACATGCTCAAAGGAGCACCATCAAAAGATGAAGTGTCTAAAGCCAAAATGAGCTCACAATAATATATCTCAATTGGACTCAACGACATCACATCTTCGAATGAATTAATCTGTTCAGGTGAAGGGACAATCCATGGGTCATCATATCGAGAGACCATATGGATCTGAAC
The DNA here is from genome assembly GCA_034641835.2 of Pinus albicaulis. Classification (NCBI taxonomy): domain Eukaryota; kingdom Viridiplantae; phylum Streptophyta; class Pinopsida; order Pinales; family Pinaceae; genus Pinus; species Pinus albicaulis. The sequence continues at coordinate 609,280,186 of CM076573.1, read as the reverse complement.
AGTGTTTGGTGGACAAAGGGGAAAAATACCCATGAGGGCCGGATCCTTGAAAAGGTTGGGCCCTATGCTCTCGTAGAGAGTAAGAATCTTATCCACATATGGAACGTTGTTCTCGGAAGAAGAGGTGAAGAAGGACAATTGATCAACAATAACTATATCTCCTTCGTGTGGAAATTTCAAAACATGAAAGAGAGTGGATGGAACGCACAGCATGGCGTGAGTCCAACTGCGACTGAGGAGGAGATTATAATTGAGTTTGGCGTCAACTACTTCCACCTCTACATTGACTGTCTTCCCTTTCAAGGAAATTGGTAAAATAGCGAGAACACCCAAAGGCTTTGATTCCCTTCCATCAAATGATTCAAGGACATTTGGCGATGAATTCAGGGCTGGAGAACCAATAGCTTTCCAGCAAGAAGATGACATGATGCAAGTTGATGCACCTTCATCCACAACTTCTCGATGGATATTGAGACCATTAATAACGAATTGGATAATAAGTGCAGTCTGATGCGAAAGTCGTGGAACGAAATTCTCTAAATCGAAAGCAAGAAGGCTAGTATTGGCAGGATCAACCCCACCAATCGCAAACAATAAAGCCTTTCATTGAGACAGAAAACTCTGAAGTATTTCTAATGCAGACATCGCAGATTACGCCTGAGCCAAATCCTCAACAATACTGTAATGCTGAGCGGAACAGGTGTTAGGATTATAAGAAGACTTGCAGAGTACACCTTTGGAAGGTGGTCGTACAACAGATTTGGCGGTAGGCCTTTCAATCTCAAGAGGGCCAGAAACAGCTCGAGGAGGAGGAACATCAACGATCTCCTTCCCCATTGCTCGACGCGATCCAGAATAATCTTTTGATCGAGTAGCAATAGAAACAGATGCAGAATCATTCATCATGAACAATTGAGAGCCAAATGGGGCAGAGGACTGAGGTTGCTCTACCATCTAGGTCTTTGAGATGGGAAGGGTTATTTAAGAATGGTTGAAGTTCCCTGGGTGCCTTTGAGCAATCGAATCACTTCAAACCATCGAGGACAGTCTTTAGTGAAGTCCTCTTCATCACAAATAAAACAAGGGTACTTCAGTTTACGTTGAGAACCATCACCAGCACGAGGTTTATGAGAATCCTGTTTCAGGGTATTGTCTTTGGCCTTACCTTTACCCTTCTTTTTACCTTTAGAAGCATTATCCTCCAGTTTGGCCTGAACGACATTAACTTCTGCGGGTTTTCCAGAATTCGAGGTGGACTGAGACGCAACATTGTTGGAAGAAGTAGACTTCGGTTTCCCAGAGTTTGATGAAGAATACTTCTAAGAAGTCTGAGATATGGAACCAGGAATACCATCAACGGATGGAGTCACTGGTGTTTTAGAAGTTCCAGGTCGGGGAGCATAAGGCAAGATATCATATAATGCGCCATACTGTGATTACACAAGATCAAGGTACTGGGTGTAAGCAATGGCTTGTTCCTCGGTTACACATGCCCCCATAGCTATGTATTTTGTAATCTGATTAAAAAATGAGGTAGTGAACCAATGAGTCAGAAACTGATTAGGAATTTCAATTTTGATCATGCGACGACGACGATGCCACTCATGAATATGATCCGAGATATGAATAGCTCGGTATTTTTTCAAGGAAGTGAGGAGGTGCGTCTCGGTCTCATATCAGACTGGTAACTGAAAATGCATAAGGAATTCCATGGCTAAAGAATTTAAGTCTTGGAAGATGCCACGAGATAGCTCAATGTACCACTTTGCAGCGGCACTAGTAAGAGTTCGCTGGAAAAGACAGAGTTGAATAAGTTCTTAAACCCAATAGTTAGAGGAACACCACAAATGGTAAGTCATAACATGTGCTTGGGGGTCTTTTGCAGACTTTCCCTCAAATTTTGGACAATCATTAGGAATATTGGTCGGAACCAGAGGCCAATACGGGTTATGAAGAATGGGATCATTCGTTAACTTTGACACATCAAGTAATTCCAATGTAGCAAAAAACGGTAATTGAGTGTTGAAATTCATCGAAGGTCTCTGATAAGGACCCATGTTTAAATTCCACCTAGTCCGAGAGGGATTCTGTCGCCATATATTTGTCCTAGAGGATTCAGATCATAGGGGTTAGAAGCAGGATAATTCGGTTGATACTGGGGTTGAGGACCAGGATACCGAGTTGAAGTAGACCATTGAGGTCCTTGCTGAGCAAAGTATGGAGTCTGTTATGGAATGTAAGAATGGCTTTGAGGTTGATTATATAACAATGGAGGTTGATTTTGAGGGTAATAAACTTGGGGCGCACTATATACTAGTTGATATTGAATTTGGGGGTAAAAAAACGCCTTGTGGTTGAGCAGGTTGAGCAAGATGCTGAGTAGGTGTACCTAGCTGAATGGTATAAACAGGTGGAACCAACTGCTGAACTAATTGAACCGACTGAGGAGTAGGTTTAACCAGCTGCTGAGCTAGTTGAAATAAATACTGAGGGCCACCTAGTTGTACTTGTTGGAGAGGTTGGCCCGATGGTTGCGATGGACCAGGTTGTCCCGGATAACCAGGTTGACCCAGAGGAGGACCATAGGGTTGTCCTGGTTGCACAAAATTTTGGCCATACTGAACATGTGGCTGTGGTTGTGGTGCAACAGGTTGTCCCTATGGTGGGTAGATTTCCCCCCTAGGAGCATGAGATGGTCCTGGTTGACCAAATAGACCAGAGGGTTGTCCTTGTTGAATAGAAGGCTGTCCCTGTGGAACAGAGGCAGGGCCCCGCTGAGCCAAAGGTTGTCCCACTGAGGGTTGTCCTTGCAAGCTAGAGGGTTGCATAGGTAAGGTAGGTTCCAAATGAGTAACAGTTTGATAAGCATCATAAATATCCTGATGAGGATCAATAGGAGGCAAATAGATCGGATTACCATATTCATCATAATGATGCGGATACACATATACAGGGTTGTCGACAACATCATAGTGATGGAATCGAATATGGGTAGAAACTTGGGGCTGCTAAGAACCCTAAGAGCTCTGCTGCTGAAAAACCAACGTATACTTTTCAAAAGTAAGGCCACCAGGAATCAATAGGGCAGTGGAGACTACACTAGACGTAGGTGGGGCCTCCACGACACGAGGTTGTGATCTACTCGGACCAGGATTGACAGGCCACATAGGATTGAGAAAAATGGACCTGCAAGTGTGAAAAGATCCCAACAACTAAGTGGTAACGATCGGTGTGGATGAAACCACACAAACATTAGATTGAACTGGAATGGATGTAACAGTAACTAACGAACCAGGTGTCAAAGTTGATAGTCCTAACGAAGGGAGGACTAAAATCTAAGGAGTAAATGTACTAGATTGTGCAATGGATGCAACACCAGACATAATCTGACTCAAGGACCTATATCCAAGTGGAAGTAACACTGATGGTGGAGAAGACAGAGTAGAAACATGAGGGAAATCTTCAGGAAATAGTTGATATTATCCTGTAGAAACAGGGATTCCTTCACTACCAACAGGACTGGATGAATCCATGTCTGACTCTGCCGTAAGATCTTCGAAAATACTACGGGGAATAGGAGGTACAAAAAAAATAAAAAATGGTGAACCTGACGTAAGAGGAGGAAAATCTCCTTCTTCCCCAAAACCAGACCAAGCACCAGAAGGAGGCCAATTGAATTCAACTGGCTCTTCAGGTGGAGATCGAGTAGCAAGATGCTTGACAGATGGGAGAATAACTACCACTAGGAGGCAGTGAGGACGACGAAACTGATGGTTCCGCCACTGTGACTGTATATCAAAACAGAAAGGAAAAAAGATAACCAATCGAAGGTTCCAAAATCAAAATCTAAGGAAAATAAAAGTAGGCCAAGTAATAAAAATTCTAACGGGAGTGTGATCGTAGGTGATTAATTTTATGACACTGAAACCAAACTTCGCTATTTCATGTTTTAAGAGTTGATAAATAGGCAAAAGATGACTCTAGTCACTTTCAATTTTAAATGAGCGTGAAAGGACAAGTGCTTGATGATCTCTTCTATTTTTAAGGAGTCATGAAAAGATAAAAATGACTACTCAGGTACTCTAAGCAAGAGGGTGTACCATGTTTTCGTGAACTGCCATATACACCTTGGTGATCAAATGAAAGAGAAATGACCAAGGACTTGATGTACGTGCAGGTAGTCTGGCCGAATGCTGTGTTTGGTGTATCACGGTTACACGACAGTAGATTCGGCTTCCTATGGATAAAAGGATTGCAACCTAGAGGGGTCTCCCTTTATATACTTGACAGTACGGGGAGCACAAGTCCGTACTAGTGCTGTCTAAAGCCAGATGGCGAACAAAAACTACTAGGTTTTAAGACGCAGGAACACGTTTCTAGCCTAGATCACTAAAAATGTTGCGTTAGGTTTCAATGCTTCCTTAGGTTAATTGAATTAAATTTGAAGTTGATTTTGGATTATGTTTCAGTTTCAAGGCCCTATCTAATTTGGATCTCAAATTTCCTAAATGCAAGCTATATGCAAATGAACATCATCTTGATTCAATGAATACTAGTTATGAGAAGGATGGAGATCTTTCAAACAATAGCAAACAATGAAAATATGTGAAGAAATCCACTAATGCATCTAACACAATCAAAAGAAAATAAAACTCTTTCCTAGATTATCAAATGCTAGTTATGCTAAAGAATGTTTCAATTTCGATGCAAAGGAAAGAATGCAAAATATGTTTTTTTTTTTTCAATGAAAAGAAGGACCAAATGCACTAATTACATGAAAAATGAAAACAAAAAATAGCTTGAGTATTGTGTAAGAATCGAAATTGAATGACTCAACCAAACACAAAGCAAACACAAGAGAGCTCTCAAACTAATGCTACAATCTTCCAAACCAAAATAAAGTTTTCAAAATGACCCAAAACAAGTAATGTAATCTATGCTTGGAGCAACTAGGAGAAGAATCAATCGAAAAACGAAATGACTGTTCAATCAAAGCAAATACTTAAAAGGATCAAGAAAACTTAGTGCAATCGACCTGAGAATGAGACTGACAACAATCAATGAGACTTGATTTCCAAATAGAAGGCTCAAAGCACCAAGACACTCAGAAACCCTAAGTCCTTAAACTACACTGATAAGAAGATAGACAAACGACTGAGAAAAATAAGACAACAGCAGTCAATACAGTGTCAAAGGCATAATTACACACAAAAAATCACCCAGAGTCAAGCAAAAATGGCCAAAAGACTCATCAAGTAGGGTAAACCTAATTCTACAAGAGTTGGCGTGACTGTGAGGCGGTATTCAACGCCAAACAGGGGTTGGCGCGAGTGCACCAAAAGCAACCTGTGTCAATCGGTGTGACTGTTCAAATGAAAAATGCGCCAAGCTAGATAACTATAGAAAAAAGGAAAATCCAATGAGCAGAGGTCAACCTTGACACTCTGGAGTTGAACAAGGGATGAAAAACAAGCAAGTAAACTAGAAAAAGACAAACAAGCAAGCCAACGACCAAATTCGACCCAAACAAGCTAAAACGACAAACTCACACTGATCCCTAGTGGAGTCGCCAATTTTTTAAGTAGGTAAATCCTCTCTGCGGACAGAGATGATACCTCTAGCCCTAGCGTGGGTCTAGAAACAAAGAGACATGCTAGAGTGTAGGTTCCTAATTACAGAATGAAAGAGGACATGGTAGATTGACCTACCTGGAATCTAACGCTGTCGTTACGGCTGTAGTGGTGGTGGCCTCTCACTCCTGCCTTGGCAAGTCACAATCCATCTGCAGTCATGCTCGGATACTTGCACATAAAATAGTAAACAAGAGCATCATACAACATAATAGTTCCATTCGTAATCACTAACTAGTCAAAGAGGGATAAGCATATTGCGTTAAAAATAACAACATAACACAAAATGGGAACCCAAAAAATAGTCACGTATATATTGATAGAAGGAAGAGGTACAACCAAAGATTTGACGTTGCAGTCTCCTCCAGTGGGGTTCAGCTGAAGCGCGTCTCAGATACTCGTCAGGGGATTCAGATGGGATGAGGGCATGGACTTAAGCTCTCTCAACAAAGTTCCTTCTTGTTTTATCTCTTCAACAATTCTGCTATAGTATACTTAATTCTCCATGTTCAACTAGCTTATGTAAGGAGAGATAGCTTATTTTTATAGAGGAAAAGGAGGAGGTTAGGATCCCTACAAAGGTGGGAGGGAGGCCTATACTTTAGGAGGTTCTCATGGGAGGTGGAAACTATAAAATAAAGGAGGGAGTCTATGGTTATTTAGTTCAACCGCTCCCAATGACTCATCCTCGAAGTTTTTGAGGTGGAATATTTGGCTCTATTTTTAAAAAACATTCCATAGACAACTTGGCACAGGTGTCTAACTGGGATAGAGCGCTAATTGGCGTAGGGCCCAGTGTTAATTTTCTCCATCAGCACGAGGGTAGAACTGGTTACTCGTGCCAAGGAAAAAAAAAGGGTTTTTGAAGCTCTGATCAAGGAATTATCAACAGAAGGAATATTTCTCTCATGTAAAGGGATGCAATGATGGTCTTTGCAATGCATGACACTTCTTATTAGTCACAGAAATGACCCTCCAATGTGCAAGTTGGGGATTGTAGGGACAGTGACAAAATCTTGTGTAACAGGTATGACCTAGTTTGAACTCCATATCATATTCTTGTGGACATGTCATCCAATTATCCTCTTCTCACCTAGCTCTTGCTACATGAACAATGTTCTTACTGCTAGATGAGTTAAAAATATGATTGTGTGATATTTTAATAGATAGGGCCTGAAGTAATTGACTGCCTTATATACAACATATGCTTGTTTTTTAATAATTTAATTTTGGCCCTTGTAAACTAGTGCTTATAAAAGAGATAGGCCGTTCATTTCCTTCAATATCCTTTTGCGTCAATATGGACGTAATCGACGAATCTGAATAAAACATATATAGAAGAAAAGATTTTCCATAGTCTGGATTGAATAACACGGGTGCACAGAAAATAGCCTACTTGATCTGAGCGAGAGCATCCTTATCCCATTTGTATACTGCATATTTATTAATCATCTCTTGCATGGGCTTGAATATCTAAGCATAATCAAAGATGCATTTTCTTATGAGATTAATTTTCCCTAAGAAAGATTGCATTCCCTTATTATTCACTAGAAATAGGATCTGTGTAATGGATCTAACCCTCTCAGGATCAATCTTGATTCTGCTCTTAGAAATGGTGTGCCCTAATAGTGTCCCTTTGGACACACCAAATATGCTCTTCTTGGGATTAAGAGAAATCCCATACTTTCGACACCTCTTGAATATCTATTTTAGATGACGTATGTGATCTAATATTTTCTTTGAAAAAACAGTAACATCATTCAAATAAACAATGGCATTCTACTTATAAAGCCTTAGAATGTGATGCTCATCACTCTTTGGAAAGTTGCACCGACGTTGATAAGCCCAAATGACGTCCTCTTGAAGGTGAATGTTCCAATTTGGTCTAGAAGGCAATCTTGAATATGTCCAGTTCCATTACTAGCACTTGATTATAACCAAATAATCCATCTATTACTGAAAACGTCTCAGAACCAAATACTATATGAAGGATTTGTTCCATGGATGGCACTGGGTAATTGTCTTTATCATAAGCCTAATTGATATTTCAGAAATTGACACATAGACGTATTTCACCAGACTCTTTCTAATTAGCACTGAGTTGAAAACCTAATTGGAATTCCTAACTTTAAATATGATTTGAGATTCCAACAAATTTCTCAATTCCTTTGGATAAGGGATTCTAGTGTTAGATGTAATTTTTGTAATTTATGTTGGAAAGGCTTTTCCCCTTCTCAGTTATAGGAAGAATAATGTGTTGGATAATACAAGTGCCATATGTCTTTAAATCGTCATATGTATATGAAAATACATCATGGAACTTTTTGAATAAGTGGATAAATGCATGTCATTCCTGCGGAGAACAATAATTACCAAGGTTTACATATTTCATATCTTCTTGTGTTCCCAAATTGACTTGTTCAGATGATAAATTTGAGCTTTGAGTCTTCGTGTTGGTTGGTCCTCTAAACCTATTATGCAAGTCATATAAATTCTCCAGGGACACCAAACCCTTAGGCATAGTGTTTCCTTTCACGTTGGATGCATCTTGCAAAGTGTGATCATACTCATTCTCATCTATGGAAACATCTTTGAATATATCTGCATTACCCATACAATGCACTATTTGTTGGCCATCATTGAAAGCACATAAATTAGTGACGTTTTCTAGCACAAATGGTTTATATATAATTTCGATAGAAGAACCATTTTTCAATGGTGAGATCCTAGCGACTGCATTTGATAATGCATCTGCTGCAAAGTTTCTAATGCTAGGAACATAAATAATATTGAAAGCTTGGAAATGATTAATTAAAGACCATTCCTCCTACTGGTAGGTTTTTAGATTTGGTGAGACACAATGTATAGGATCTCGTACCTAATGAGTGAAAACATCTGAATAGCCGATTACCTTGATAATTTCTATCTTCATGTCAATACCTTTCTTTAATCCAAGTATGGATGCTTCATACTTGACAATATTATTAGTACACTCAAACTCCATATGGCATGAAAGGATATGATTCTTGTTGCATGGGTTTGTAAGTACAGAACCAACCCCAAAGCCGTCCTGCCTCTTTGAACCGTCAAAATAAAGAGTCCAAAGATCATGATATACTAAACTAATTCCTATGCTATTATTACTAATAGTATTATGTATATATACAATACATGATTTATTTGCACCAGCTAGAGAATAAGGAAGGAGCTCCAACCATGTATTTGGTGGAACGAGTGATGGTTGTGCCTAATAACACTTGAGGCCAGTTTTAAGGAAACAATTCCCAAATATTAGATAAGAAAAAACAACAAGCTCATTCTGGCCCTCAAGTGGTGTCATAGTGTGCTTCATATATGGCTCACTTTCCACCCGAATCTGGTTATTATTTCCCATGTATGGAAGCCATAAATGTGACCAGTCTGCCACAAAATACCCTTGCAATTCACTAGACCAGTCCCTTCTAAGGAGTACACCATAGGATTCTGGAATGTCCACAACTAAAATATTTATACATTAATGGGATTGATCATTTTTTGATAGTGCTAACCAATAGCTTGGACAAACGATCTGTCTAATTGAATAATTTGTGCATCGGTTTTGTCCCATTTAGAATTTATTTTCTTTGAAAAAGATTATTGCATTATGTTTACAAATGCACCATAATCGACTAAAAAATTGTGGGCATTATAAATGGAAATTTCAAGAGTTAATAAAAATGGAATGCAAAAAGTGTTAGCTTATAATGTTACGTCATTAACTACAGATTCGAGGGGGGTAGATCACTTACTAGACACATTTTGATAGGAAGAAGCTTTAGCACCTAGCAAAGGTTGTGAAAATTTTTGGACAATTAATTCACGTAGGTCTGCAATCCTCGTGAGATCATAGATGGAAATATTGGCACGCACTATCCTGAAATATTCAATAATGTTATAATCAATTGTTTCACCTCTATCAAGTTGTGATAAAGTGTATGGAGGAATATATTTTCTTGACACTTCTGGAGTGGTAGAATTATTTTTATTGCTGGAGGAAGTGTTCTTGGATTTGGTTGCATTTCCAAACTTAATCTGTGCATTATGAGCAGGATTGACCGGTGGTGAGATCCTTCTTAATAATTTCTCCCTCAATATTTATCTCATCACCTCCTGATCAGAAATGGGAACTTTAATCCTCAAACTATATTAACCATTTTTCTTCGAAGGAGGGGCTTCAATCTGTGGTGGTTCTTCAACATTCTTCTTGTCGTCATTATAAATACAATGAAATGCATTCACTGCATGTCCAATACCTTTTATTTACTCAACCACTGTAGGTTCATCTGTTTCTTTTGTATGTTCTACCTGCTCATATGCTAATAGGGAATCCACACTGTGTGCAGCCAAAGCACTCATTTTGTGGTTCCACCGTGGGCTTGTCTTTTCTGAGTGATATTCCTAGTGGGAAAAACAACAATTATCAATGCCAATACTTTCTATATTCATCACAACATTTGAAATTTGGGTAGAATTGGGAGGCTGATTTTTGTTGTTATTATTATTCCTTCGAAAAGGGGGGGAATTGGGAGGCTGATTTTTGTTGTTATTATTATTCCTTCGAAAAGGGGGGGAATTGGGAGGCTTTATTCTAGTATAAGTCTCACTTGACCTCTTATTTAGCTCTAAAATATCATTGGTAAGTGTTTTCACCATCCTAGTCAAGCTTTCAATATCTGATGATTCCTTTTCTTTAGCCTTACTAGAAGAAGGTTGATACTTCCTACTAGTTTCTTTGGAGTCCTTTGATTCATCATCGTTGGTCATGACTTCGATAACATGCAAGTCCTTCTTGACGGAGATCACTTTTACAAATTTTAATGCCAGTATTCCCTTTGCATCTCTTTTAATGAATTGGGAAATGTTAGTGGGCAAGGGAACTGTATCATAATAGATAGTAATTGAATCATGTGGTTGCTTTCCCAAGGGAAACTTATTCAATATATAATTGAATCTATGATTAAAGTATCTCACTTTCTCTTTTTCCCCCATTTTACTATTCTTGAGATCTTTTAGTAACATGGCAGGAGTTTTGTCATTAACACATTTATCTAGAAATAACTTCTTGAACTCACTCCAACTTCGGATTGAATTGAAAAACATACTAGGTTACCATGTTTTTGCTCTATATTTTTAATGTATAAGGGGTAAAATATTCAAGAAACATGATCGTAGCTTACCTCTAATATCCGTAGATGCATGTAGAAGTCATTGATGTGATATTATGCCTTTGTATTCTTATATGGATCAAACTATGATAAAAAAAAATTCAGATGTCTAGGCATCTTATGGATAATGTCTAGAAGAGCGAGAGGACCTTGGGCCATCCAATCCAAGTCCTAGTTGGCCATGTCTTCATCTTTGTGCTCCTCTTCCTTTTCAGAATTTGAGGAGTCTTCTCCTTCCCCATCCAATCCATCAAAAATGTTGTTAGAAAGAACAACGTCATCCTCATACACTTCGTTAAGATGTGGAAGATGATATTGATGTACTATATTGTCTGCGGATTTTGATAACTCTTCAAGAGTTGTAGAAACTAATGTACCGATATGATTTGTTTCTTTCTTCCTCAGAAAATGTGGGAGATCATGGACTCCAAGGATTAATCTGAGAGCCTTTGTAAATCAATGGGTTATAGGTCAAAGTGCCTATATTGATTCGTATGTGACTTCGTATGTCAACTCTAGGATAGGATGATAATATCCTCCTACTTCTGTAATAGGAGTGATATTGTTTCTCATAATGTTGCTACCTTGTCCAGAAGAAGAATTATTTCGGTGTGTGGAGTTAACTGCCATTAAAAATTGGTTTCCCTCTTTCTAGTGCCAGAATGTTGACAGTGCTGGATACTGCCGACATACAGGGTACTCCCCAATATAAGATCCCAACTAGACCTCAAAACGTTTGGTGTAGGAGTCTCATTCAGAGTAAGACCTAACTACCGTTTACTTAAATATATGCCTTGGCTTTAGCTGTCAACATGAGAGAAAAGTGCAAATTTCCTTTTGAATGAGAAAGCAACTACGCCTTGTGAATGTTCGATTTCATATATATCAATGTTATATTATTATGGAGGGGAGAATAAAGTGAGCCTCTTAGAGAGAAGTAATAGTACTACCCTAATGGAGACACACGTGAAAGACAAAGTATCGTCTAACATCAAGAAAAACAGTTCACAAGGATGCTACTATCATTATAAACATAACAATGCATTTCCAATATGTAAGCACCGAAGTCCTCAAAATAGTTCAATTACTATAGTACAAATGAAAGCAAACATAAACCATAAACATTCAAAGAATATTTTTAGAAACATTCATAATCCATGTGTGAAAATGTGTTGGCTTGGATGGCTTATATATTAAGAAAAAATTCCAAGATACATAAATACAATGAACATCACTAGTTCCACTAGTGGAGCGTTAGGGCCACTACATGATCCCCAAAAGTACTAAATCTGTCTCTCTAATTCCTCGTGGGAGAAGCCAAGGTTAAATTTCCTTTACATGATAAATGAGGATCATTTTATAACTTTGAGGCATAACCTTTCACATCCTCATGACTCTTGACTTTCCAACTCCTAGTGACCTTTGGACTTCTACAACCTTTGGAATTCCAAATGAGTTTTGGAATTATATATGGCTTTTGGTATTACATTTCCTTTGGACTTCCATGACTCTTTAGTTCATAGATGACTCTTGGACTTCCACTTATTTGTATTTACAATGATTACAACAATACATCATGACTTCCATATGAACAAATCATGGGCCTTGGCATGCCACTATTTTTTATGATTGGGACTAATAATGACCGATGACGTGGAACTCTTAAGTGGTTACATGGATGTAACTCATATCTCCATTCTTTGAGCATATTTGATCGTTGATGTATCTACCCTACAAAGGGTATTTGGTCTAATGGAGTATTCAGGGTGATTTGATCATCAAGATTCAAGTGTGTTCTTCGTTCTTTCCAAGCTTCCTTTGCCTATTCTCTTTGCCCGATATTTGTCATGTGTGATTTCCATGTTGTTCCTCGAATACCTGTATATGCAATCACTCATGAAAATCAACCATTAACCTAAAAATATCCTACTATACCATGTTTTATGCAAATTTTTTGTTCATGCCTTTTTAGTTGGCTCAAAGGGGACAAAATGAGCTCTTGGGTACATGAGCATACTTTCAAAGGATGAAGTGCTGAAGGGGAAAGGATTTGGGGCTTCGACATATGCTCAATAGAGATAGGCATTCAAGGCAGGATGTAGGGTGCAAGTTCGAAGGATGAAGGGGAAGGCTTCAGGCTTCCCAAGTGCGTTGTGCGCTCAAGGGATATATGGAGGGCACATGGTACACTCCTTAAGGATGAAGGGTTAAGGCTTCAGGCCTTAGGGGTGCAGTCATGTGCTTAAGAGGCCCAGGAGGGCTTATGTCATAATTCAGATGGCTGAAGGGAAAAATTTCATGCCTTCATAGTGCGTTCATGCACTCAAAGCGTCTAGAGGGCGCATGACACATTGGGGAAGGTTGAAGGGTAAATATTAAGGCCTTCAGGGTGCACTTAGGAAGGGCACACTTATTCAAGTCAAAGGAGTGCGCTCAAGGAAGATTAGTCTCTTGAAGGGAATAGTTCAGAGCAAGGAAGGGGAAAGAAACTTAAGGAGTGCGATTTGCGCTCCTAGAGGGCGCATGGAGCACTTATGAACAATGAAGGACCCCCGATCAAGGCTTCAAAGTGTGCTAATGTGCTTTTGGCAGAAATAGGTTTTTTTTGAACCGAAGATTTGTCGAAGTCTAAGATATAGGGTGATGGGTGAACAAGATGATTTTAGACATAAAACCATGCGTGACACATACCAAATCATCGTGATAACTTAGAAAAAATTGAACAATGATAACTATACACTAAAACACCACTTTTTACGCATTCTCCAAGTACAACGAGTGAAGTGTGTGTGACTACGACCCATAGGTGTTTTTTTACAACAACAAAGATGTTATGACCATGAAATGCAATTAAATATTTTTTGATCAATGCGAATACACTTGAGACCATTCAAGGACACTTGAAGCAAATACAATAAAATGAGACAACATTTGATGATCAAAGTGACACTAGGTAAGACAATGATAGTAGGCTCCAAAATTTGAATGTAGTGAAATTTTGGAGGGTGTTGTAGTAGCCGACAATACCAAAATTTGGTCTAATCTCATTCAAAAGTTTACCAGCCAATTGGATAGTTGGAATTTATGTTCTCTTATCATATCTAACAAAACTATTCTCAAATCTATCTTGCATGCCTTACCCATGTATCTTCTCTCCTCCCTTGTAGCACCCAAAAGTATGATTCATCAAATCAAAGTCCTTCAGTGAAATTCTTATGGGGAGGAATGAAAAAGGATAAAAATTGGGCACTAGTTTCTTGGGAGAAATTACGTCTCCCCCAAAAATTAAGAGGATTGGGACTTTGAGATCCGTAAACTCTAAACATTGTCATAGAATCCAAACTTTGGTAGTGCTAGCTAGAAGAAGGTCAAGAATTATGGAAGAAAATATGGTCCACTAAATACGACAACCACATTCCTAATGAACAATAGATATAGTCAACTGTCTTTCCAACATGCCCATCTCTATGGAATATGGTAATGTAAGGAAACATATAGTACAAGGACATTGATTTTGGGAATTCAAAGATGGAAAAACTGCTCACTTTTGGGATGATTCTTGGAATGCATTTTTGACTACTAGATATAGGAATATACTTCGACAAAATAGTACGATGGTGCGACTAAAATTAGTTGTATCGTTGAAAATGACAATAATAATGTCAATTTTATTTATTTATTTTTGTCTAATCCATCTGCCTTCATCGGTTTTACGACAAGCCATCTCCACATCATTGTAATTGTGACAGTTTCCCTATTTCATTGAAATACCAATGAAAAGAAATTCAACAATGCAACTTCTATCCATTGAGCTATTCAAACGATCAATCACTTTTTTTGACTAGTCAACTTTGACTTGGTCAATGAATGCCATAATTTTGATAGCACATAAATTTACAAATATGTTGCATTAAAGAGACATTTCATTCAAATGGTATTTGGTCAATGAATGTCAAAATTTTGATGGTACATAAATTTATAAATGTGTTGCATTTAAGAACATTGTGAAATTTTTTATATAACTACAACAATTCTAAAAGGTTGTAAGGTCTTCTTGTCAAGTGGAAAACATTTATATATCAACTAATTACAAAAATATAATAGATCTAGTGGACCTCTCAATTTTATAACATAATCGTCATATAATTTATTTTTTGGGAAGAATGTTAAAAAACATTTGTAGAGAAAAACATCAAGGGAATGACGGGAGATGTTATTTCCCTTGCACTAAATGCAAGAGTTTACATCTCATAAGAGTTTTAATAGAAATAGCTAAAATACATTGTAGGAGACATGGACACATTGAAGGGGGATTGGAGGAATATTGTGCCTTTGTAAGCTATATATTCATTATATATTGTATTTATATTAATTGTATTTATAAAATTATATATTGTTATAATATTTTTTTATGTAGACTAATTTCGCATGATTGTTTGTAATTATAATGTCAAGTTGCCCCCCTAGGTGTCCAAATGTGCTAAGTAGTAGTATAATGATGTTTTACAATATGAGGAGCATGGAGTGAATATTGAAGATCAAGTTGATGATACCATGGAAGAATATGACAATATTAACACAATTCAAGATGATGGGACAAATGAATTGATCCAAGGATTTTTCACTCGACCGATCAATGATCAAGATGAGGACAATGTTGTTATTTTTGACATACCTTTAATAGAAAAGGTAATGTTACCACTTTATGAAGGCTCAAGAGAAAATATTCTCTCTGCTACATTATTGTTGGTGAAATTTAAAGGTTTTGAATGGTTTATCAAACAATTGTATGAAAAAAATACTAAGGTATGTAATATGTTTCATCACATATTATACACAAAGGTTGATTTTTTTCCTTGTTTTAATGTTAATTAATGTGTAAAATAAGAATGCAATATTTAAAATTAATTTTCTTTACACCAAATTGTGATTTTGTGTTGTATATTATTAGGTGAATATGTGTTACCATCGTCAAATATGTTACCTTGCACATACCGATATTTATATACCACTATGAAAGAAATTGGAATGTAGTACCAAACTATAGATGCGTGTAATAATGATCATATTATATACTATGGAAAACTTGCATCGAGAACAAAATTACTGCAATGTTATAGTAGTAGATATCTAACCGATCAACTAACAAAAAATGCACCTCAAAAGGTTCTTCCTCATATTCCCATAATTTCACATTTGCAGCGGTTGTTTAGGTGTGAAAGCGTAGCATAGTTTATGGATTACCATGCAGAGAAGAGAAGTGGAGATGGTGTTCTTCGAATTCCTGTAGATGGTTATGCATTTAGGGAAATTGAGGAAAAATGGCCCTATTTTAAAGATGAACCTCGTGTTTTTAGGCTTTCATTGGAAACTAATGGTGTTAATCCATTTGGAGAGATCAAGTTTATTTACTCAATATGGTCAATTTTTGTTCTGAACAATAACCTTCCTCCTTGGTTTCCAATAAAGAGGGAGCACATAATGTTAACAATTATTTTTCCAAGTATTTGTTTACATTAATTTTTCGAATGTAACATGTTCATTTGTCTTGTTTGTTACATAATATCTTATATTTATTTATTTACTTACATATACAATCATGGTAGTAATAATGTGTAATTTCAAACAATTAGGTAAGTACCAAGTTAAATATATGAATGTATATATCAAGCCTCTGATCAACGATTTACTAAAGTTATGGGCCGACATCACTATGTATGACGTTTATAAACCAATAAGGCAGAGGAAATTTCAATTCCATGGAATACTTGTATGGACAATTCATGATGCCCAATGAATAACACATTTTTGTGGTATGTAACATTCCAATATTGACTTTAATAATATTTAATTATTTGAAGATATCATGCATGTTTATCCCTTCGTATACTTGACATTAATCCATATCTTATAGATCTTCAAAAAAGGGTAAAATTGCATGTATAGTGTGTGCTCCCAATATGAATTATCGTCGTTCAAAATTTTTAGGAAAGGTGTTTGATGAGTATAGGCACTTCCTCTCTAAGAACCATAGGTATCATACTACTGAAAACCATATTTTCAATGGGAAATAAGAGACTGGATTAAAACTACAAAGAATGAAAACTCACCCATGGAAGTTAGAATATAACAGAAATCATTACTATATGCAACTTGTTTATGTATCATATATGTAATTTTTTGAATTTTTTTTTTTATTGAATTTATTTTACTGTATTTTATAATTATTATTGTGATTTATTCTATGCTTCATCAAGGCCATGAAGGTATTAATAATAGGCTTCCAAGAGGACTGAAAAGTCATCCCACTCAGTTCATGAGGTTTCCCTATATGAGGAACTAAGAATAGCTCATTTGTTTGATACAATGTGTATCGGTAATGTGACAGAAACATTATGATGAATCAAAGATGGTAGGAGGGCTAAAGAAGAAAATGTAAAAAATTGTAATGACATTTAGGAAACCAATCATGCAATGCAAAGTGGGATATGATAAAATATCAATGTAGATCAAATTATCCTTCCATGGTTATTAACAGAGAAGAAAAGTGATGATGTCAAATAAGTCATTTGAAGAATTAAATTTCCCACAGGTTTTTCTTCAAACATAAATAATATCTTAACAAAGAAATGTGAATTTGGTTTGGTAAAAACACATGATTGGCATACCTTCATTAAGGTAATTATTTTGGTACATATATTTCTATATTGGTATACATCTTCATAGTTTTTTTGTTACTTTGGATGAAAAAATAACGATTCATTTTTATTTTTACAATATTTTCTACCTCTATCTCTCCCAGGTGACTTCAACAACAACATCAAACAAGTTATACACGATCTTGGAAAATACACGAGGTAAGTATGATTTATATGCAAAGTGTTTTTTCAATTTGATATTCAACTTAATGACATGTGTTTTACTTGTAACATAATATATGATGCTTTGTTCAAACATGTTATTTTCTTGCATCATTTGTATATGGTTTTCATTGAAATAAATCCATAAAGAATATATAAAGTATTGGAAGAGAGAAATTCCTCGGTTAATGTGTGAAATGAAAAATTATCTACCTCCAAAATTTTTCAATGCACAAGAACATTACCTAATACACCAAGTTGAGGATATTGAATTGTGTGGACTTGTACACACAAGGTTAATGTGGATGGTGCATAGGCACTTGAAATCATTGAAGGCTTTGGTTAGACAAAGAACATGTCCTAAGGGCTCCATGGTGGAGGGATATATGGTATATCAATCCATGTTGTATATTACTCAATATTTTCCTAAATTGACATCAAATATGCATGTCGACCACATTTGAGATGTGAACTCCATGAAAACATTTGAAGGGTAGCACCTGTCAGGAAAAGTTAGAATGAGAAAAATGAGAGGTAATTAAATATCTGTGGAGACTTATAATGCATATAAATTTTCATTTTGGTGTATATCATACTTATTTTATTTTTATCCGTTCATAAATTATTAATATTGAACATGTTAACTAATATTTATTGGGCAATTATGATTTTCTCATACAGTTGGTCGAGAGTGGGATGCATTACATATGTACATTGCAAAAAATCTGGACTAGATGAAGGTATGGATTGAAAGATGTATAGAATGTGATGGTAGGTTATCATGGGAAGGGGTGTCTACAATGGTTATAGAATCTCATTGTAAAGGAGATACCAATATTACATCACTAGTACATTTGGCGGAAATTCCGACACTTGGTTCCGACACTTTTGACCAAATGTCGGAAATTTCCCCAAATTTTTTCAACTTTTTCAAATCTCGCTCGAAAACGTCGCTATACTGACGTTTAGAGGCAAGTGTCACAATACCGACACTTAGAGGCAAGTGTCGGTCTTGCGACGTTTGCAAAATAGCGTCGTAATTGCGATGGATTTCTGAAGTAAGTCATTATTGCGACATTATAGAGACAAGGTGTCGCTATTGCGACGTTTAGAGGAAGGTGTTGCTATTGCGACATTAAGAAGAATGCATCGCTATTGCGAAGTTTGGTGGCAAAGTGTCTCTCTTGCGACGGTTAGTGGCAAAGTGTCACTCTTGCGACGGTTGGTGGCACAGTGTCTCTCTTGCGATGATTAGGCAATATGTCGCTCTTGTGACGGTTGGTGGCAAAGTGTTGCTCTTGCGAAGGTTGGTGGAAATGTGTCTCTCTGGCGATGGTTGGTGGCAAAGTGTCGATCTTGCGACGGTTGGACAGAATTCATTCTTGTAGTTGTGGTGATTAAATCCCACGTGAAAAGAACAAGTGAACAAAGGCGTATAACTATGAACAAAAGAGGCAGAACCAAGAAGCAGAACCTTGATTAGAAAAATAGTGGAAGCGGTTTCGATATCGAAAACCAGTAGTATAGCGTGGGGAAGTAGGCTGTAAGCAGATTTCAAAATAAAAACGTGATATGGGCCTACGATGGACACATGGCCATAAGTGGTTTACGAAAACCATTTATATCGCACGATGTTGGGAAATTAACCCTCATGCAATAAATTAACGCGATATTAGTTTACATTCATAGGATCACTCAACCCTACGCGATAAGCTGTCCGCCGTTGGATGCGAGTGGCTTGTTAATGGAGGTGGGCCATATGTAATGTGGGTTCCACGGAACGTTTGAATGGTCGAATGTTAAGTTCACATAGGCAGAGTTATAATTTGGGTTTTATTCCAAGAGCGATATATATATATATATGTTAATAGATATGCTATGTTGGATGTGAGGTTTTAAAAGCCGTGATCGTGATTATATTTGGATTAAAAAAATGTCAAGGTTGAACTTAAGTGATGTGGCGAGTGTGAGAACCTAAGGAAACCATTGAGTTATGATTCGAACTTTTGATCGTGAATTGTACCATAATTGAAATGTGGACCAGATATTAATTTATGTTGGCGCTGGAATTTAAATTAATGCCGCAGAGGTTCCATGTAATGTTTGTTGATATACAATGGTAAGTTCATGCGAGTGTAAATTAAAAGAGAAACCCTAGATATGGGATCTATTTGGGCTTTAATAGAAGGGTAGTTATAGGTGTAAATGAGTTATGTTATGGTTTGAGCCATATATGTAAGCTCTGCATCGAGAATTGAAATTCTGGGTTGGTTGGTGTTATAACCAGTAAAAATAGAAAGGGCTTCCGAAGGGAGTATTGAAATTGTCAGCTTTATGTTAAACTGGAATTAGAATATTCATTCAATTTATTATAAAATGGGCTATCTCAAGGGTGTCTGGTGGGATAATCCCACATTCACCAAGCGTATAAGTGATATTGGTGTTTATATACGAGTTGAGGTTTTACATGTTTCGATTATGAGCCCAAGGCTATGCACACTCATACAATCAATTGAGACTCAACACATGTGCTCAGCCCCACCCCTCATGACTTGGATTTGGTTGTGGTTTAGCTTGTGGTTCTTCGCCTCGGTCCTGTGGTGATTAGTGTAGGTGCTGAGCCAGGCGCTCGACGGAGTAAAAAGCCCACAATTTTATTAAAAATATAAAAATTTGTAAAAAGCCCACAATTTTATTAAAAATATAAACAATTTGTAAAAATCCCACAATTTTATTAAAAATAGGAGTCGTCTAACGAGCCGGAGGAATTGCCCGGACGGTCAAAATTGGCCGGAATCCGGGTCCAAAAAATTTAAAAAATCTTGCAGAAACAGTGTTTGAATCCTGATTTTGACATTGGAAATGGATTCAGCACCATCGAAAACCTGTAGGACACCCAAAATATTAAACTTTGATAGTTATAAGATGGATTTAGAAAAATTCCTGCCGGATTTTCTGAAAATCTTATCGGAATTTTCATGATTTTCAGGGCGATTCCTCTGGCTAGTTAGACTACGGCTTAAAAATATAAACAATTTGTAAAAAGCCCACAATTTTGTAAAAAGCCCACAATTTGTAAAAAGCCCACAATTTGTAAAAATCCCACAATTTTGTAAAAAGCCCACAATTTGTAAAAAGCCCACTTTTATTTTCTTTTTGGTTATTAAGCTCCCATTGAGTTCAACACGTCTTGGGTTTTCTACACCATTGAGAGAGATAGTTGCTAAATATAATTATTATTTTCTTTATAGGATAATTTGCATCAATGGAAGAAAACATTAGAGGTGGAAAAAAAATTCAAAAGGGTGAAAGGGGTGATGCTAGAGTTTATTGCCCTTGCAAAAAATGTTGTATGAGAAATAATGTTAGAGTTTAATAGCAATAGCAACAATGCATTGTAGGAAATATGGGCACATTGATGGTGGATCGAATCACTATCGTCTCGTGGTAATTAATTATCTATCTTCATTTTGATTATATCATAAAATTTTATATTATTTTAATATTTTTTATATGCGCACTAATTTTTAATGATTAATGTTTGTAATTTTCATAAAGGCATAGTTGCCCCCCAACTTTTTGCAGATTATCAACCAGCTTCCACAGCTAAATAGTAGTAGATTAGATGATGTTGCACCAGTACAAGAGAATATTGCAGCAAATATTAGCATTGGAAATGATGTTGTACAAGGTGAAGAACATGAAGCGAATGATGAAGGTAATATTAATGATCCCATGGAGGTAGATCATGATGACAGTAATGAGACAGTTCACATTAATGATGGGACAAATTAAATGCTTCAAGACTTGTATGGTGAGTCAGATGATGATGGTGGAGATAGCAGTGATGGTATTTATGATGTACCTTTGATTAAAAGGTCAAGTGAACGACTTTTTGAACACTCAAATACAACTCTTCTCTCTGCTACATTGTTGCTGGTGAACTTAAAGGTTATGAATAATTTGTCGAACAGATGTATGACACAACTCCTAAGGTATGCAATATGTATATATGATCACATATATGTAAATGTTGATTATTTTCCCTTTTTTTAGTTGTAATAAATGAGTAAAATAATAATTCAATACTTATATCTATATCTATATATATATATAATTAATAATATTTACATTAACTAGTTTTTGTTTATGCTGTAGATTGTTGGGTGAATATTTGTCACAATCGCCAAATAATTTACCTCGGACATATCGAGATATACACACTATTATGAAACACTTTGGAATGGAATATAACACTAATAACACTATAGATGCATGTCCTAAAGATCATATTATATATTACGGAGAACATGCGTCAAAAACAGAATGTCCGAAATGTGGTACTAGTAGATATCGAATAGATCAATTAACCAAAAAGGTGCCTCAAAAGGTTCTTCGTCATATTCCCATAATTCCACGTTCGCAGAAAATTTTCAGGTGTAAGAGCATAGCACAATTTATGGATTACCATTCAAAGAATAAAAGTGGAGATGGTGTTCTTCGAATGCCTGCAGATGGTTCTGCATTTGGATAAATCGAGGAAAAATATGTATATTTTAAAAATGAACCTCGTAATGTCAGGCTTTCATTGGAAGTTGATGGTGTTAATCCATTCGGAGAGCTTAGATATACTTACTCAGTGTGGCCTATTTTCGTTATCAACAATAACATTCCTCCTTGGATGTCAATAAAGAGGGAGCACATAATGTTGACTATGATTATTCCAGGTATTTGATACATTTTTTTTTTGAATGTAACATTTTCATTTCTCTCGTTGTTTGCATAAATATATATTTTATTTATTTACTTACTTATATATACATATATCATGGTAGTAATTATTATGTACCGTAATTTTGAACAATTAGGTAAGTACCAGGTCAAAGATATGAATTTATATATTGAGCCTCTTATCGATGAGATAATATAGTTATGGCATGGCATCACTATGTATGACATCACTAAACCAATCAAGAAGAAGAGATTTCAATGTCGTGGAATGCTTGTATGGACAATTCATGATGCCCCACGACTAACACATGTTTGTGGTATGTAATATTTCGTTGCACTTTAATATAATACATAATTATCTAAATTAGATATACCATATTTCATGTTTTAAAAATGATCTCATAGTATAATTGTTATTGATCCATCTATTGCAGGTCTTCAAACAAAGGGTAGATTTGCATGTCTAGTTTGTGGCCCTAAGATGAAGTATCATCATTCGCCAGACTTAAGAAAGATGGTGTTTGATGAGTTTAGGCACTTCCTCCCTAGGAACCATAAGTATCGTACTACTGAAAAACATCTTTTCAATGATAAAGAAGAAACTGGATTAAAACCACGAAGAATGACACCTCAGTTGTGGAATTTGGAATATAATAGAATTAATAATCGTCAAGCAGCTGGTACGTAATTTGTGTATATATATATATATATATATATATATATATATATATATATATTATTTGTTTATGTAATGTTTGCAATTTTTGTTTTAACTAATGAATTTATTTTATTGTATTTGATAATTATTGTTCTGATTTATTTTATTCTTTGATATCAAGGTCATCGTCGCGGTGAAGGTACTAATATTGTATTTCCACCTGGAATGAAATGTTATCCTTCTCAATTCACGAGGTTGCCTTACCTTGAGGACCTAAAAATAGCTCATTTGTTTGATACAATGCATGTCGGGAAGAATGTGACAGAAAAATTATGGCGAACCATAGATGGTGCACATGATAGAGATAAAATTAACAAAATTTGTGCTGACATTGAGAAATCGAATCATGCAATGAAAAGTGTGATCGACAGATCAAATAACAATGGAGGTCGAAATTATAATAATATTCCATGGTTATTAACAGAACAACAAAGCAATGATGTAAAAGAGGTCGTTAGAAGAATTAAATTTCCAACAGGTTTTGCTTCAAACATAAATAATATCTTAACGAAGAAAGGTGACTTCAGTGGGGTGAAAACACATGATTGGCATACCTTTGTTAAAGTAATTTCTTTGGTATACATTTTTGTATGTTATTGCTTGAATACATATTTTAAATTTTCCTTTTTTCAGTTTAATTTGGAGACCAATAACAATTCATTTTTTATTGTTAGAGTATGTTCTACCTGTATCTCTCCCAAACGACTTCAAAAATAATGTCAAACAAATTATATATGGTCTTAGTAAATACATGAGGTAAGTAGTTTTGATTTATACGAAAAATCTAATTGTTACAATTTCTTTTCGTACTTAATGAAATGATGTATTAATTTACTTGTAATGAAATATATATTATGTTTCATTGAAATAACCTTGCGTAATGATTTGCAGATGGTTGTCATTGAAAGAAATCCATCAAGATGAAATAAAGTATTGGAAGAGAGAAATTCCTCGGCTAATGTGTGAAATGCAAAAGTATCTACCTCCAACATTTTTCAATGCACAAGAAAACTACTTGATACACCAAGTTGAGGAGATTGAAATGTGTGGAACAGTACACACGAGGTCAATGTGGATGGTTGAGAGGCACCTGAAATCCTTGAAGGCTTTGGTTAGACAAAGAGCACGACTTGAGGGTTCTATGGTGGAGGGATATGTGGTATATCAATCCATGGTGTATATTAGTCATTATCTTCCTATATTAGCTGTGCCAGCTATGAAGGCGGTGGATTGCATTTGGGATGTGAACTCCATCAAAAAATTTGAAGTGGAGCACTTGTTGGGAAAAGTTAGAATGAAGAAAGTGAGAGGTAAAAGATTTATTATGTATAATACATATAATGTTTCATTTTTTTACATCATGTATATGATCATTATATTCATTTAGGTCTTATTCTTTCATAGTTTATTAATTAATATAATTTACCATGGTTATAAGTATTATTTATTAATATTGGTGAATTATTGTTTTTTTATTCAGGTGCTCAAGATTATGAGGCACTACTTTTATACATTGCAAACAATCTTGAGTGGATGAGTGAATGGATTGAAACATGTAAGGCACGTAACGATAGTAGGTTATCATGGCAACTACTGTCTGAATTGATTAGAGAAGCGTATCGTAGTGGAGATGGAAATGTTACGGACAGGGAAATTGATTTAGCATATGGTTTGAAAGATAGAAAGGTAAGCAATTAATTCACCTATTTTATTCATTACTTATTTTATACTATATTTATAATGTGACAACAAGTTTGATTTTTTAGATAATTTTCATGTTGTGTAAATTATATGATTAATTATTAATTGAGAATGCATCTTTTTCATGTTTGGCATATTGCAGTTGAAACACCACAAGGCTATGTGGTGGAATGGTCGTAAATTTCGCGTTAAACAATTGGATGATAACAGGAAAACTTCTGATAGTGGGATAACTGTAGTATTCCAGGTCACTAATGTTTCCTCCAGGAGTGATAGACATCCTCGAGAATCTGAAAATAGATATTATGGGTTTTTAGATGATATAGTTGAGTGTGACTTTAATTCCTTCAAAATAGTTTTGTTCGACGTCAAATGGTATAGGCTACGAATGAATGTACGTGATGTTGATAGAACACTTATTCAACATGACAATGGATTTCCAATGGTTAAAACATCGCAGTTTGAAGCAGGAAAAGATCGCTATGTTTTTCCAAGCCAATGCGAGCAAGTCTTTTACTCAGAGGTTCTAGGTGAGAACGAATGGTCATTTGCTATTAGATATGATCCAAGAGGAAGGCCAGTAGAGTATATTGTAGACGAAGAAGATGATATGGATCAAGAAGAAGATGATGCAATGGCAGATGAGCAGGAAGATGCATTGAAAGACGAAGAAGATATATTAGAAGATGAACCAGGCATAGGAGATGAGGCAACAACTATTGATGATGATGTCAATGAGGATATTATTGAAAATGACATAATTGATGATGATGATGACATGGTCGATCATTTCAACACTGTTTCTGAATCAGATGTTGGTATAGATGTCGATCAGTTGGATGAAGATCAAGAAGATGCAAAAGAAGAATATTAATACAGATGTTATGTTCGAGTATGAGCTGATATGTTATAACTTTATATTTTAATATGTATGAATTATTGTCTTTAAATAATTTACTAATTATGTGGGTTTGTTGCATGTTGTTTATTATTTCAAACCAATAAATAATGGCCTTACTATTGTACAAGCTAAACTAAAATTATATGCCATTTTTAAATCAAACCTAAGTTGGCATTTGAAAGGTTTTAATACCTATTTATATGGTGGAGCATTACCACCATAAACTATAGCTACCCTACATGTATGTTATAACTTTATATTTTAATATGTAGGAATTATTGTCTTTAAATAATTTACTAATTATGTGGGTTTGTTGCATGTTGTTTATTATTTCAAACCAATAAATAATGGCCTTACTATTGTACAAGCTAAACTAAAATTATATGCCATTTTTAAATCAAACCTAAGTTGGCATTTGAAAGGTTTTAATACCTATTTATATGGTGGAGCATTACCACCATAAACTATGGTTTTAATAGGAATTTCAAACGAATTACAAAGGTTTCAGATTAATCATGGCAGGCCTTTCAAAATTTTACATTAATCACTATAGCTACCTTGCATGTAATTAGTACTACAGCTCCTTGCCTTTTCTAATCGACTCAAACCCTACTAGATATACGCCTTTGTAGATCAGTACTACAGCTCCTTGCCTTTTCTAATCAACTCAAACCCTACTGGATATACGCCTCCTACTACAAAGAACCGCCTGTCGCGCAAGAAACTCCAGAAAGCAGGCCCTTGCTGCAAAGAACCGCCTGTCGCGCAAGAAACTCCAGAAAGCAGGCCCTTCCTCCATTAGCAAGAAAAATGGTATGGCCAAACAGAATTTTTCCAGATTTTGAAAAGTGATTTTACCATTTAGAATGCTCGGGATTTGAAACAGAGCAATAAATTGGGCTGCTCGTTTTCCTTGAATAGGGCATGCCTGTAGATTTAGTTTTGTTTTTAATAAAATTCAATGTAAGACATAACGAATTCCCCAAACCTTAGTCTCCACCATGCTTTCCATAAAATTTGGCAGTTGATTTCCATCATCACATTTTGGTCTTTACAAGAAGAAAAATTGATCACCATTTCCTACCATTTTCCTTCAAACAATATTAAGCACATGCAGTCATCATCTGACTTTAATAATACATCACATCTCACAAGAATTGCATCTTCATTTTCAACCATAGGACAATCAATAAACTCACCCCCATAGCTTTCCAAGGCTATCATGCACAATTGACTCAATCCCATATTTGGCATAGTTGTAAAAGATGGGGGAATAGTTTCCCTGTACCATGGCAAATTAACATCCCAGAGGCCTGATGTTCCTGCAACCAGTATTTCAGAAATTGCATTTTTCTCCCTGGCCATGTTTTCAGGGTTGGTCTCTTTCTTTGCCTTGCCATTGCCGAGCAAAATCTTTGAAAAGCTCTGTACTAGTGCAGGGTGAAAATTAAACCCACATATGTTCATATTATATTCACACATGAACATACTATTGTAATAATCGGGTGCTTGTAATTGGAAAGTATCAAGAAATCTAATTTGTGATAATTTATCAGCACAATCACCACCCCAAACATTGGCACAATTTCCACATGGCATGGATGATACATCTCCCTTGACAGGAGTTATACATTCAGCATAAGGGCCAGATAAGTTAGCCATGTGGATATAATTATAGCTAATGCTAAACCTCAATCTCCAGCATGCTTAAAACTAGGATCAGATCAAAATATGGCTACAACTATCATTGAATGTAGACAAGTATGCGAGAGAATTTCTGTTTTTATTTTAAGATGGTGAAGCCATCTTCGTGCTTTTTAGGCAACATCCACTTTCTCATTATATCTTGGGAGTTCTGCAAGAGACACCTAGTCACAATGGGGTCAAACCCAGTTCACCTTTTCCTGCTGATTAGCCTCCAATCTGTTCACTTTTACCGGGAGAGATTTAAAATATCTAATAGTCTTATTAGGGACAACAGTAGTGTCCATGTAATCTTCACCAGAGATTATATTTATCAGAAGTTGGACCATTCCTTTAATTCTCTCTTTTTTGGATTTCTTCGCAGATGCAGATTTCCCTGAAAGAGATTTATGTGACTGTCTCCATCTAAGTGTGCTATTCTTTGTAATTCCCTCAGTTAGCATGCTAACAACACTCAATGCACATA
Source organism: Pinus albicaulis (assembly GCA_034641835.2). Lineage (NCBI taxonomy): Eukaryota > Viridiplantae > Streptophyta > Pinopsida > Pinales > Pinaceae > Pinus > Pinus albicaulis. The sequence goes on along the minus strand of CM076573.1, from coordinate 609,252,271 downwards.
TATTATTGTTGTTGCATTCATTATCATTGGCATTTTTTCAATTATTGGTTTGGATGTCCACTTCCTGGGTCAGAGTGACCAGAAGGAAGCTATCAAACAAAAAAACTGGATCCTTTTGACAAGAAAATGCTACAAAAAAACCCACAGAAAATGACTGTAGTTTTCATCTCGACTTACAAACAGTAGTCAGCCCATTCCTATCCATTTTCTATTGAATCAGTTGATTCAATTACAACCAACGAAGTTATAATACAAGTCTATAATGCCAAGTTCTAGGATAGTTGGACCCTTTTCTTGAAGCAAGAGTTATTCAAATTAAGAAAAGAAGAGGGTTTCAAGGTTTCATGAGTTTAGTTCTTTACTCTAGCTGAAAACATGGAATGAAGGGAAACCAACTAGCCTTGTTATATTCGACCTATGGAGGAGAAGCCCTGAACAAGCTAGTCAGGTGATGTAGCGCTTAGCCCCACACACACTATTTTTTAGCTTCGATCACCTTTGTATTTTTCCAGAGTATCCTGGGCAGGGCAACCTTGCCACTTTATAACACTTGTATATTTTACAATTTCTTTAATAGCAGTCTCCCAATCATTCACTGCTTTCTTGAATACCACAACAAAGTTGTCCATTTCCAAATTGAGGATCACTAACATTTATTCATGGCCATTTACACTCTCACTTCTACATTTCCTCCTCCACCTCATTATAGATCATGACATCTATGTTACTAAAAAGTTCGTTGATAGATTGATATTGTTGTGAAGCAGTCAACACAAATCATTTGATTTAACTCTTAATTTTTCTACAACAACATATTCTAAGAGGCACGGGTTTTCCAAGATCCAAAAAACTACATCATTCATCCAAATACAGAGTTAAATACAGAGTTTTAATCACCTATAGTCATATAAGGGACCAGTTGTATCTGAAATGAAGCACATGAGAATGATGGTTGATTAATATAGGGTCATATATAGAGTTTTCTTCATATAAGGTCTTGGTTTTTCCTCCTTCCCAATCTGCATGTGTTTTATGTTGTGGCTCTAATGTATCAAAATTTATATAGAGGTTGACATCCACTAGGTGTTCCAAGAGGATTATTTACTACATCAAGCTCAAACCTCTATCTCATTTATTTCTTGAAGCTCAAATGTAATGTGAACCTTAGGCATCATTGCACACTAAAGAAGCCCCAAGCAAAGGTAATTAATAGATACCAAATAATTATCTCTACATGGAGTTACAAAACAAGAGAACAAAAAACGTATTAAGATAGGTCTAATGGGAAAATAATGTTAAACAAGAAGAGAGGCAGGTCTTAGCGAGAATAATGGAGTTATTAGAACCACCAAAGATTTGATATCATGTCATATAAAGGTGTAACTCGAAACTTGGATCATATTCCATTAACATGAATCCATATTTAATATGGTAATATGACTCTTGATTTCATCTTTCAAGAGGTTAATTATGAAGCTGATTTGCTTCGATAATTAATATACCTTTTGATATTTTAAAATTTCACTACAAATAACCTAGTTTAGTCTCATTTTCAACTCGTCTCTTGTCTGGGTGCCTTAATGTGCAATGACATGTTTCCAGGATTGAATTTAATGCAAGTCATATTTGAAACTCTAACTTTGTCTTCCGGTGTCTTATTAAAAATTATTTCAGTTTTCATTTTGTGTTTTCAAGTTAGATATTGTTTTCAAGTTTTTACATTTATAATTTTATTGCAATGTGGTAGACTGATCAGGGCAGTACAGGAACAACGCCGAGATGGGATGATCGTGGAAAGGGGCCAGTGGAAGAACATGTAAAGTGCCAGCATTGCTCTATCTTCAGGTATTTTAGTTATTTACATAATTGAAATAATATTAATTTTTTTCAAATATGCAGACACTTGGCCATGGTACGCCTGATGATTCCCTCTATGAGGAAGAGCTTTCTTCATCCCTATCTCCATTGCTCTTGCTGCGAAAAAAGGCACGAAAATCAAGGTCGGAATTTGATACTTTGATAGATGCGCCTCAAACACCTGAAACAGAAGAGAGGATAAAACAACTTATGACCCAACTAGAAACATATCAGGGAATAATAAAAAATCAAAAGGATATTTTTTTTGTTCTGCATGAGATGAATTGTGATTGTTTGATTTTTAATTTATACATTGACTAAACTAACAAAAAGTTCTTTTTTATGTAGCGTTATCTGACACTTGATAAACCCGATGTTGGTGGTAGTGGGACACAAGGGCAAGAGATTGCCCAACAACCCTCTTGTGCACCTTCTACTCCTTTAGGTGCCAGCCAAGAAACACACCCTACCCAAGCAGACACCCAGCCAATCGTTGAACGTGTTGGCAGTGATGAGGTCGATATGGCCAACTTCATTATTGCGTTTCCTGGAACTACACGTGTCAGCTCCACGGGGACCATTAATGGCACGTTGTTGGTGAACGATGAAGGTGTCCATATAAAGCACGTACAACTGCCAGGTAAGTTTTAATATTTTAACTATTTCATGTACTCTATCTAAAACATATTTTATCATGATTTTTATTTTTAAATTAATGATAATATTTTTTTATTTTATTTATTATTTATTTATTTTATTTTATGTTTTATTTTTTATTTTTTTTTATTTTACTTTATTTTTTATTTTTTTTTCTCTGTGTAGGAAACAATGAGTTCTACAGGTTTTTGGAGAGCCATGCGTTGGTAATTTTTGGCCCAACAATATGCACAAGGTGGAATTCCCAGAATTCCAACCTGAAAAAAGAACTTCTAGATTATCTAGAAGCCCTTTTTGGGGTGGGCACATTTGACAGAACAACGGTGGCTCGGGTAGCTCGCAAATATTTGAAATATACCAGGGACACCTATAGGACGCAATTTAAATTTAAACCTAGATACGAGCATCCTCTCACAGTTCCAGAGAGTGAGTGGAGAGCACTCATCCATGATGGAAAAGAGAAAAGGGCAAAGAAAGAAGGAAAAATGCCAACTAGACCCGCAAGGTAAATTATAACTTTAATTCAAAAGCTTTAATTTTCTCTATGTCTAAAATAAAAGTGTGCTACGTCATATCTGACTTCAATATTTTGATGATAGGTTG